>VXBI01004294.1:916498-1006851 GCA_013397375.1 Toxostoma redivivum
CAAGGAGAAAGGGGATGGACAGGCAGGCACAGGTTAGGTGGAGTGAGGGAGGTGTGTGCAGTGTTACGGCCTTTGCCATGCAGCATGAGGAGCACACTGCAGTGGTTGGGAGAGCTGGAAAGAAGCAGTGCAGCTGTTGTTCTCCCAGCCTGTCTTTATTAAAAAAAAAGAAAAAAAAAGAAAGTGAGTGGGGGAAAAGAAAAAAATCTTTATCTGTGACCAAGAAATTTCAATGTTACCTTAATTTGAGGGAAAACTGTTGTTCAGAAAAGAGAGAGGTGGTGAAGGTTGCTCCCCAGCCTGGCATGAGCAGAAATACCTAGAGGCTTCACAGAAGCAAGGTTCAGCACCATGTCTGGAGTGTGCTGCTCGGGGTGCCTGCTCCAGCACTGGCTCCTGGTGCCCCAGACCAGCCATCCAGTCAGCAGCTCTACTGTGGGAGGAAGAAGAAACTTGAAACTTGTTGGAAGAGCTGTGTGGCAGCAGAAATATTATTTATGGCTTAAGACCCATGCCCAGTTGGTGGTGTGGTGGGGTGATAAACCTGTGAATAAAATGTGGACTTTGCTTGTGCCTCACACAATTCAGATGGAGGAAGGAGAACTCCTAGCAACATCTAGCCACATGAGGGTGCTCTGGTGTTTCAAAACTTGTCTGCTGAGCCACTTAACTGGAACCTCGGAGAGGAGGCTGAGCTCGCTTCCAGGGCTGTGGAAATAGTGGATAAACAAAGATGTTGAAAAAAATATTTTCCTTCTTGGTGGGAGCCAGAATAATTAAGTGCTTTAATAATATCAGCAATGAAACATCTAAATGTTCAAACAGCTGGTTTGTCTGCTCACCCTTCACATCAGGGAGCATGTGTGCAGTGATGCTGCTGCTTAGGTTTGGTAGAAGTCAGAAGCTTTTGCAGATACCTGCTTCTAGAGCTTGTCACATGCTGTTGTATACTTGGTCACATCTAGATATGAATGGTAAGCTTCATTCTTTAAATTTGGCTTGGAAGGGACTCCTGAAGTTACTTGATCCAGTTCCCTGCTTAAAGCAGGTCCAGTTAGCTGAGGCTGCTCAGGGCTTTGTCCGGTTGAGTTGTGAGTATCTGCAGAGATGGAGATTCCACAACCTTTCTGACACCTGTGCCAGTGGCTGGCTGACTTCATGATGATAAAGTTTTTCTTCCATCTAATTGGAATTTCCCTTGTAACTTGTCTGTTATCTCCTGATCTCCAAGTGCCCTCAAGAAGAGCCTGCCTCCATGATCCACTTCCCTCTTAGATAGCTGTGTAGGCAGCAAGAACCCTTCTCTTAAAGCTGAATGGGTCCTGTTAGCCTCTTGATGTACACTGTATACCTGAGCCCTTAATCATCTTGGTGGCCCACCACTGGGCTCTTTTATAGAATCATAAAATTAGTTAGGTTGGAAAAGGTCCTTAAGATCATCAAGTGTGGCTGTAAACCCAGCGCTGCCAAATCCACCGCTCAACCATGTGCCTAATCACCACACTTAATCTTCTAAATTCCTTCACATGTGGTTGGTCACTCAGCTTCTACCCTGGGCAGCATGTTCCAGTGCTTGACAATCTTTTCTGTGAAGATTTTTTTCCTAATATCCAATCCGAACCTCCTCTGATCTAACCCAAGCACACTTTCTCTCATCCTACTGCTTATTACTTTGGAGAAGAGACTGACTCCCACCTGGCTACACCCACCTTTCAGGCAGTCACAGAGAGTGATAAGGTTGCCCCTGAGCCTCCTTTGCTCCAGGCTAAACACCCCCAGCTCCCTCAGCTGCTCCTCATCAGATTTATGTTCTAGGCCCTTCCCCAGCTCCATTGCCCAGAACTGGACATGCTCCAGCCCCTCAAAGTCTTTCTTGTAGTGAAGGGCCCAGAACTGGATACAGCACTTGAGATGTGGCCTTAGCAGTGCCAAGTACAGGTCAGACACTGCCCTGTGGTCCTGCTGGCCACACTTGCTGATGCAGGCCAGGGCCATTGGCCTTCTTGGCCACCTGGGCATGTGTTGGCTCGTGTTCAGCAACTGACAGCTGGCAGGCACCCCCAGGTCCTTTTCTACCAGGCAGCTTTCCAGTCACTCTGCCTCAGCCTGTAGCTCTGCATAGGGTTGTTGTGACTGAAGGCACTGGGCCTTGTTGACTGTCATACACTTGGCCTCAACCTATTGATCTAGCCTGTCCAGATACCTGTGCAGAGCCTTCCTACCCTACAGCACATCAACCCTCCCACCCAACTTGGTGTCATCTATGAACTTACTGAGAGTGCACTCCAGTAGGTAACTCCAGTAGGGCAATGTTTTCTTGTACTTGGAAGCCATGAATGCATTAGTCCAGTGGGCATTGAGTAGAGAGCAATAAACATGTCTATCCATCTGCTTGTCACACATTTATTCAACTATACAGCCTGGAAAGTGATTTTAGCCATTGCACCCATAGCCTTTACTATGGGTATACACTTTGACTCATGCTCAAATTGGCTGCCAGGCTACCCTTTGCTGTTCTGTGAAGCTGTTCTCTAATGAGTCAGCCCTCTGCACCAGTACTGTGGTGTGTGGTTACTCCTTCCCAGCTGCACATTAACCCTGAACTTCATTCCTGTCAGCCCATATCCTCAGAGAGCGATCCCTTTGAATAGCAGTACTGTTCTCATACAGTATCATGGGCTAGAAGGGATCTACAAGGATAATTGAACTCCCAACTCCTGGCCCTGTAGCGCATGGCCCCAAGAATCACACTGTGACCCTGAGGGTGTTATCCAGATACTTTTTGTACTCTGGCTTGGTGCTGTGACCACTTTTCACTTTTCAACCACCCTTTGGATGAAGAACCTTTTCCTAACATCAAAACTAGACCTCCCCTGACACAACTCCATGCTGTTTCCTGAGGTCCTGACACTGGTCAGCAGAAAGAAGAGATTGGCGTCTGTCCTTCTGCTTCCCATTGGGATGAAGTTGTTTACTGCTTACTCTCCCTAATTTGGTATTCATGAACTCACCGTCATCCAGGTTGTTAATAAAAGATATTAAAGAGCATTGGCCTTAGTGTTAATCACCGTGGGCTGCCTTCTAACTGGTCATAAATTGTATTTTTTTCCTTTGAAAGAAATTATTTGAGCCTGATGATCCAGCCATTTTTCTGCGTTTTTTATTGTCCACTAGCCAATCAGTAATTCGTTAATAAAGATACTGCAGGAGACTGTCAGCAGCCTTGTTAAAGGCACTGTAAACAGCACCTGCTGCTCTTGCTCTAAAACCCATGAATTCACAGAACGTTAGGGGGTTGGAATGGACCTTAAAGCCCATCTGATTCCGGTCTTGCTGCCGTGGGCCAGGATGTGTCCCACGAGACCAGGTTGTTTAAGGCCTTACCCAGCCTGGCCTTGAACACTTGCCAGGGTTGGGGCATCCACAGTCTGCCTGGGCAACCTGTTCCAGTGTCTCATCACCCTCAGAGTAAAAAATTTCTTCCTAATACCAAACTTACATTTCCCCTCTTTCAGTTTGTGCCCATTACTCCTTGTCCTATCACTACAGCTGCTGAAGAGTCCCTCTCCAGTTCCTGGTAGGCTCTCTTCAAATACTGGCAGCTTGTCATCTCATAGGTCAGGTTGGTCACTTGTAATTTGTGCTTGGTAAAGGCATGAAGGCTGTCCTGGTCACTTTCTTATCCTTCCTGTGTTTTGAAGTGACTTCCATGAGGACTTCTTCCATAATCATCCCAGGGATAAGGTTATCCTGACTGGCCTGTAGTTCCCTGGTCTCCTCCTTGCAGATAGGTGTGGGTTTTTTTACCTTTCCTTCCCCCTGTCCCCAGTAATAGAAAATCACTCCCAGTACCATGATCTTTCAGAGACGATGGACTAGCCTTGCAAAGACATCAGCCTGCACCCTCAACACCCTCACATTCATCCTGTCTATGTCACTTGCTTAAATTTAGGTAGTCCCAAACTCCTGCTTTCCTGTTCCTGGGTACTGCTTCACTCCATCAGCTTTGGTAGCAGGACTGAGGAGCTGTAGGGGGCAGACCTCACCAATGAAAGCACATTAAAGCATTATTAATGCAAGAAGGCAAGAGGTGAGTTTAGAGCCACAGTGACAGTTATCTGGCTTTCACGGTGATGTCCTGCTTTGCTGCCTGCCAGCTTTCTTTCAATTTCTATAAGCAGAAAAGTGAGAAGAGAAGTGATGATTTTCAAGATGATGGCCAAGTTGCCAGTTCAGTGCAAAAGATGTAAGTGAAGAAATTTTTAAAGTGTGACTCAACTTCCCACAGAGTTCAGAATAAACTTTCAGGCTGAAGGAGTTTTAATTGTTAGTACAGATACACTGATAGCTTGCTTTTTAGTTTCCTAAGTGGCTTGTAGCACTGGCTGGCATGGTGTGTGCTTAAAGAAGCACTGTTGCCCAGTGCTGCCTGCTCAAACATAATGGATTGTCTAGACAGCTTGCTAGGGAGAAAACTTCTGGTTGCAGCACATTTTTATGATCTTGATATAGATTCTGAAGCCCCCAGATTTTGTAGATTTCATGAGTCTTTAAAGAACCTTATCTTTGCATTTAGGTAAGTGATATGGAATCGGCAGTTCAACAAATAAGCACATCATGAGTCAACACCTGCCAATATTAAAGTTCTGTCATGTACAGGAGATGGGGCATAGCTTGCACTCACTTTCTGCTGCTGACTCTCTAACCGTGCTCTCTAGGAAAGGCAGATGTTGTCACTTGGGAAAGCTGCTCGTTTGATATGTTGGGGCCTTCTGCTGGAAATGAGTCTGCTGAGATAACCATGCTCACTGCTGTATTCAGTGGGAGGAATGGACAATGAAGTGACCTGAAATGCTGAGCTGTGTGGCAGCATTCACTTGGTCTCAGTTAAAATGCTGCACAGGGCAAGTGTGACATTGGTTGTCTAAGCTGTCACAATTTGCTCTATGAACTGTATGTGGAGGTCATGCTCAAGGTACAATGTAATTGTTGGACACAGCCTGATGGACTTTTTCACTACATTTTATGTCCTATATGTTTTATTGGCTTTATTTAATTATTTAGAAATCACTGGGAATATGAAGTTACTAGTTTCTAGTAAGCTAGAAATAGGGAATATATTTAATAAATCAGTGCTTCTGAAGGTCTTATAAATAATGCGATTTTAACAATACATTTCCTTATGGTGGAGATTGAAAGGCACTTTTCACTGAAGCATCAGTGCTTTGCCATTTTCATTGCTGTATCAGTGGAAAACAAAATAAACCCTTTTCTATTTTGACACAAATGTCATGCTTTTAGCCTATAATGCAGTGCACTGACCATCTTGGACTGAAAATTTTGTGATAGCTTTATTTTCTGAAAATATTGCCATTTTCTCCCCACTCCACATTCCCACTTTGCAAGCAGTAATGCACCAAAGGTTCATTGGAAATGGATTTTCTAAGAGGACATTTCAAGTGAGAGAGAAGAGAGATCTGAGCCACTCTGCCTTGTCTGTTTGCTTTTGAAAGATGACGCAGGAAATTCTATTTTGTGTCCTGTCTCTGAAGCAGGAAAATGAAGCAGTAGAACCTAGGTACTCTGTATCCAATGTGAATGCTGAGCAAGGATGAATTAGGGCAGGGGGGTTAGGTGCTCCTGCTTTCCTGTGTGTTCTTGATCCCCTGTTGCCACCACAAGAAGGTGCATGGAGTTGGCTCTGTTTAGCCCTCATTGCCCATTTAGTTTGTCTCTGCCCCTGAATGCTTTTAACCCTGTAAAGACTGGAGCTGAGCACTCCAGTCATTCAGGCTGCAAAGTAGTATCATGGCACTTGGACGGGATATGAGAGACTCAGGTGGAGGCTCCTGCTTGCACAGATAACTCCGAGTGTATTAGTGTGAGCAAAGTGGCTCTGATGGTTTCTTGGTAAGCCAGGCTGCAGATAGGAGAGAGAAAGCCCTCAGTGGGAGCTTGAAGCCTGCATCCTGATCCTTAGGCTGTTCAGGTGATGCAGGTTCCCCATCTTTTAGTGTTAGTGTGATTTTTCCCTGACTTGGAATGGAGAAACATCTGAAATCTCAGTGTTTTCTGTAGCAGAAAAAGGCATCCTGTGGTTCTATCCATGACTTGCTGAGTGGCCTGCAGAAGCTGAAGGCAAGCCAGTTTCTCCCCATGAATTGAAAAGGGCCTGAATCTGAAGCTCAGTCTGGTGGGTTGACTCCAGATCTCGAGATGAATTCTGCCTTCTGTGGTGCTGAGGTCAGCACTGCATCAGGGAAAGCTGCTTGCCTCATGAAGTTTTACTTACTGATTTTCTTTTGCAATAGTAAGTTCATAGCTGGCTTTATCTATTTTTATTTTTTGAATCATTTTTATGAACCAAGGTGTGCTGAAGAACAAACACCATACCAAACACTCTTCTGGTGTGGATGCCAAGTTGTCACTTCTGATGTTTGGCAGTTAACAGATGCCCAAAAGGGACTTACGAATGCTGAAGAGAAGAAACTCTTTTACAAATTATTTGTCAGTCCATTCCTGTGTGTTGGGGAGGTGGGCATTGTTACAGGAAATGGCATAGACCTTGGCAGTAAGTGTGAAGGCTGTTTGATGGGAATGCTGTGGTGGAGCATATTTGGCCTATGTATCAACTATGCTCATCTGCACTGAGATGTGACAGTCAGCTTTCATAGACAGGCAGTACATCATCTTCCTCCTGCCTTCCAGCTTGATACTTTTTACTGTTGCATGCACCTGGTATAGATTATTTCGGGTTGTATTAGATATTGGGGCAAATTATTTAGACATTTAGTGGTGTGACAGTGCAGTGTAGAGCAATGCTGGCTTACAGCCACATTCCAGATTGCAACCAGGACCTCTGGAGAGTTGTGCAAGACATTGTGTCAAGGAACAAACAGAATCAGGGTGGCAGGATTATTTTGTAGGTCATACCAGTTCCTGAATTCACTTCAGAGTCTTGTCCCACCAACAGTTGCTCCCATCTCAAGACCCAAACCATCTCCCTTTCACTTCCAAACATTCTACTTCATTAAAGCTGATGAGGAAATCTTATACTGTAAAAGTTTTTTGTGCAAAGAAAGGTTAGTGTTAGAGCTTTCTTTGCAAAGAAATGATTTCAGCTATCAAGCAAGAAATATGAGAATAAAATAAATTATTTTGTGTCTTTACTAAAGAAAGTTTGGTTCATGTGGTGATACATGTAAATGGAATAACTGTATTTTAGTAATGATCCATTTAAATTACATTTTTTATCATATTAAAAATTAATTAAACGGTCAAACATTGCATTACTTTTACTTGTAACTTATAGCAAGCTGTTTGGGTTGAAAATTGATTTAAAATAGAAATGCTAAATGACTTAATTTAAATTATAAAAAGGTAAATGAACTGCAGTGTTTGTTCTGAATGTTCATTTTGTGGAAATGTTTCTTTTTAAGAAAACAAATGAAGTGGATATTACTTTCAGATATATTCTGAGTAAAATTAATTTACTGTTTTTTCTCATTCTTTTATACTCTCAGACACTATTCAAAGACACAACAAAGCAGATGTTACTCAGCTCCAATAAGTTTCTTGTTGTTAGAATAAATAAGATATTTTTACTAAGCAAAACTGAAAAAGTAGAAAAATTGTTCTTGCAGAAGGAGATAAAGCACCTTCTAAGCTCAGGCTCCAGTGCACCAGCCAGAAATTCTACAAATGTAGTATTTGACTTGTTAAAACTATGCAGTAGTGATCTAAATGATGCTAATAGGCTGGCAAATATAGACCTCCTTAGAAGGGTGCATAGTCACATTTCAAAATTTGATTTTGTTTTTGCTTCAGAGCAAATGTTTTTAGCTTCAGAATGTTATCTTGTAACTAAGAGAATGGTGTGCAGTCTCTGTCTGTAGGAGGAGGTGACATAGCACTGATTGAGGTTGGGAAGAAAGGATGTAACTTAGATCTTTGTGAGAAGCTGCTTCCTCTATAGTCTTGAATCAGCAGCAGAAGAGGTATTATTTTTTGGTGAATTGTGAATTTATGGTGAGGGGCAGGGTGTACACAGTCTTCCTCCAAACACTTGGATTACTAGTAAACAGCATTTTTCCCTCCATGTGGAGGGAGCAACTATACCATCATTATTCCTGAAGTTATGAAGGTCTCCTTTCAGATGCATTTATTATGTGCCCTACTTTCTCTTTGCTCTGCTCTGTGATCAGTATGCATTACATCTCTGCATCAGGATCCTATGTCCCCTCCCATGGGTGGAGGAAAGAATCCAAATCCCAGAATTCAGTTCTGACACATTTATTTTTACTTGCACTGTACATTTACAAAAAAGGGTCTTGTTCATCCTGACCAATTCCATGGAGAAATAGAAATCTGTGAAAGGAAGACAGATCCTGAGTATTTCATGGAAACATTTTTTATTTTTAAAAGCTGCTTAAAGCTGTCTTTTTTACTATTACCCATTGCAACTCAGAAGTCTGAAAATAATTTGGGAGATAGAACATTTTAAATATTCAGAACATGTCTGTTTCTTTGCCTAAGGTAGGAGTGTCAGGATTTTTTTCCCATCAAAATCTAGACCAGTGCTGCTGTTTCTAAAATATATAGACTGCTTTGGTGTTACACACACTTCAGTAGCTCTTGCAAGTTTGCTGCGGTTTTTTGTGTGTGCATGTGCGTGTAGCTAATCTTTAAAACTTGACATTTATCTCTATGATAATAAAAATTATGCCATCCTCTCCTTTCTTAAAGTGGCTTTTTAGTAGGTTGCTTTGCAAGTGTCACAAACTGCAGTTGTTGCTAGGTAAATTTTTTTCCCCTCCGTATCTCCAGTTTGCATAGCCTTTGGAAAAAAACAGTTGCTGGTCTTGAAATTCTCTTCTCGTCACGCCCATTTTTTGGTCCATTTATACAAACCATGGCAAACTGCAGTGACTCCTTGCTTATGTCAGTGCTTTCCACTGCTGCCCTTTCTTGCCTTTGCATCCCTTGGCATGTAAAAATCAGGAGCAGTTATTTTAAGAAAATGTCTTTTGCCTTAGATTTTTTACTGTGTCTTCAGAGATGTTATTTACTCCCTAATGCCTTTATTCACCCCCTGTTGAGAGTAGTTTGTTGTAGTACAAGTAACTGCATTTAGGGAATAGAGCAAACTTAATATGGAAGTGGCTTAAAATAGTCTTGTACACAAGTTCCTAATTTAATTTTTGTGTACAGTAGATGTTAAAGAACTGATCACTCTAAAGAAATTCACTATTTTTTCATAGCAGAACTCAGAAATGTAATGAGGATTTTGTGGATAGGATTGTTGTTTGCAGCTCACTGTTTACGGTTCACCTGTCATCATTTTCCACATCCCCTGCACTCCTGAGTACACAATGTGGAAGGGACAAGAGCAGTGGAGGGCAAATCCCAGAATCACTTGGCCAAGGATAAAGCGATGGTGCCCTGTGGTGGCAAGGTCATCTCTCTGGTGAACGCTTCCTGTGCACTCTCTTCTGCCTGTTTTAGTTTGGAGGTTTTTTGTTGTCCTTTTTAAAAGTAAAAATACTTGTAAAGGGGCATAATAGACAAAGTCTTTTGCCTTTAGCAACGACTGGATGCCAAGATGCTTAGCAGCAATGCTGAAGATATTCTTGATCCTCTTTTTCCCCCCACTCGTTCTTGCCCCCTCACTTGTACTGACAGAACAGTTTGTGGGATTATGTTTTGAACCAAATAAGGGAACCAATCTTGCTTAAAATGCGGGCTTATTCTTTTATGGTGTATGCAATATCTTAAAAAAAAGAAAGAAAAAAGCACACGTTTTGTGGCTTCAGTGGGAGATGCTTCAGGGGGCTTAAGAGTTATCCTGTTAGAGATGGAGGGGGATAAGGGGAGCTTAAACTTCTGCTGGGAAATGTGAACAATTTGTGAATGCACACCTGTGTCACCACCAAACTCTCCATAACAGAGCCACTTACTTAAATCAACTCCCTTTTGTTCTATGTCTTGAAGGTTTATTAGTTTTGGAGCATTGAACTGCAGGCACAAGGTGTTCAGAAAATGTGGTACTCAGAAGTGCACCTTACATAAAAACCACTGCTCTTGTCAAAACAGGGATTCATCTCTGGTCAAACTAAACAGCTGAGAAGTTGAAGGGGAAATTCTGTTTCAGGGAAACAGAATTCTGTCTCACTTGGCTGCTCCAGTTACAAGTGCTGTAATCAGTAAGGCAGTCTGCAAGACTCAAGTGAAACTCTCCACTCGTCTCCTGTCCTGTAAATTCCTTCTGCTAGTGCAGTGGAAATTCTTGCTATTTGGTGTCCGTATACAGTAGTTTAGATCTGTGCAGACTTGTAAATAGAATGAGTTTTGGTTTAATGGTTGTGAGGAGACACTGCAGGGATGAAGGTTCTACAGTTCAAAAGGTGGTAAAGTCTTACCTGGCAGTTACTTCCAGAGTTTCTGGGAGAAACTTGCTGCATTATACATGCAACCTGGCATTGTAATCTCTGGCATGGTGGAATCTGAGTCAAACTGCATCTGGTCCAATGCACAGCTTGGTTTTGTAATGTTTAGAAGAACTTTTATTCATCTCTTTAATTACAGTCTTTAAATGAGAAAGGGCATATTGTTTCTAAAATTACAATAGTCTCGATATCTTCTGAGACTTAAGCTGCAAATAATAAGTTTCAGTACTATTCAAAATAAATTAAACTGTTTTTGTATAGAATTTATAACTCACAACTACAAGAATTTTAGAGTCAAAGCTGCCTGCTCTGCAGTGCTCAATTTACTCCATTTTAGTCTTTTTTGGAGGCCTTTGTGTACTGCCTGCTAGGGCTGTGGGTGATATCTTCAATAAACGGTGCAGATGATAGTATAAAATATTGTTAAAATTATTGTAAAAATAGAAACTTAGTACTACATGTTCTCCTTGCTGTGACATTCTCATCATCCCTGCTTATCTTGCTGTCAGAAAAAGAAGTCTCTTTCTATAGTTAGCATAGGGAGGCGTATCTGGCCAAAAGAAGAGGGAGCTTATCTCTTACCTTCCACCTCCATCATTGGCGCAGTTGGGAGCAAAGGCCTGACTTCACTGCTTGTGAGTGAAAGGTTGGAGCACTTCTTTAGTTTGACTTGCTCTGGGCTTTTTGATGCTTCTAGTGTAGGAGGTGAGCAGAATCAAGAGTATTTGTAGTGAAAGCAGAGGCTGCCCAGAGTCATCAAAACTCTGCTGTGGCATTCCCTGGGCTTTCCATTTCACTGCCACTGCTGCAACTTTAGAGAAGGATTTCGTCCTGAGGTCCGTGCTCATTCTGAGTCACATGGCTTCTAAAGCTGTTCATTCTGCTTTCATTCCACCTTTCAAACACAGGTCATATTTCTGTAGCACTGAATCCTTTGAGCCACAGCTGTCTTATTCCAGTGGCTTTCCAAGCCCCATGATCTGCCAAGTTGCTAGGCTGTTTTCCTTCATTGGTCAGAAGTCTGCTAATTGCTGCTTTTGCCTGCTGTTGAGACAATCTCATGGACACAGTGACTAAGAAGAACATCCAGTACATTGGAGTAGAAAGGAGAGAGAACTTCTATACTGAACAGGCAAGAGTAGCAGTAACACAGTAGGGAGTTGTAGTAGTGATGCTACTGGGGAAGCCAGTCTTTACAGGGGAAATACAGTGCTATAAGTACCTTGATTTAGATATCTAGCCTTAAGTGCCCTGCTCTTCTAGCAATATTGGCACATGTGTGGTGGTGGTTGTCTTTTTTTCTTCTCCTAATCTTACTCTGGCCTACTAATACACCAAGAGTAGAGACCCAGTGCTTTTTCTCAGCTGGACTTGGGAAGGAAAGAATTTGGTTAGCATATGTTGCACAAGGTACAGTGGTAGGGAGGTTGCATGGGTACCTGCTGCAAGATTGCCTCAAAAGCATCTTCCACCTGGCGAACCCCAAGAAATGTCCTTGGTTTGGAAGAGAAGTCCAGAGTACTCTTCTGCATGCTTTTTGTTGGAGGGACGGGGGTAGGAGTTTTCTTACTCCCCAGGTTGGTTATACTCATTCTGCAGTGGTGTTCAGAGATGGCTGAGCTGAGCTGTACTGCTCCATGAGGATTTCCCAGCTCAGCTAGCGTTCACCAGCAATTTATGAGCCCAATTTATGAGTTAGAACCTTGTTCACACATACCATACTTGCTCAAACTTCCTCTGTATTAGAACAAAAAAAATCTTTGTTCTCCCTGCTTGCTTTTATAGTTTTGCTTTCTTTTTCATGCATATAACATCAGCAGTGCTCTGAGGAGGAGGTATGTGTGTGTATGCAGGCATATTTAGGTATAAACACACAAATTAATGTGTTGACAGGGCTGGTATCAGTGCAGCACAACTGATGTAAACAATTCTGCATCCTTTTGTAAGACAGTGGAAATTCTCAAAGAGGAGTTAAAGGTCAACCTAATTTTACGGGTTTATATAACTGCATTTTTTTCAAAAATTTTATTTTTCTTCTTCACTTGAGACTCCCATAAACTGAAGCTGTGTACAAAGCAAATTACACTGCAGATAGCATGACAAAGGCTGTCAGCTACACAGAAGGTGCCCAGGGTATGAATATTTTGATTTAGCTTTTAATTCCTATTGTCATGTGTGTTGTTAGCAGCAGGGGTAAAACTTTCAGAATAAATTGTAACTTTTAAATTGCTGCTCTTTAAAGGTCACAGAATGGTCAAGATAGGTGTTGTTGCTAATTATCTGTGGTGAGGACCAGTGTGCTAAGTGGTATTCAAAGATTGCCTTAAACCAAAAGCTTTAAAATCAGGGAAATAGCACAGTAATGGGAAAGGCAAGGTATTAAGAAATAGAGTGTGGATTGTTTGACTTTTTCATATGTACTGGTGCATTTGTCAGATTTTTCTGAAGCAGTTGTAACTCACATGTGTTTCTTAACCATGCAATTGCTAATTACCTTTGGTGAGGAGGCAGAGTGGACCCTGCAGGACCCAAAGGGGAGGGACAGAGCAGTTGCTGATGCTTGTACGTGTGTGCTGGGGGAATGTATGGAATATGAGTGAGAAGCCCTCGGTGGGCAGGATAGTGCTGAGAAAATGTCAGCCCACTTACATGTAGTGTTTCTGAGAAGGAGGAAGAAGAGTGAGTAATAATTCTGATGGGAGGGAAAAAAGACTAATCTGATGTGACAAAACAGAGACCTGGCATAGCAGATTGTAGAAGATTGTGAAGCTACATAAAACAAGACAAGAAAACCAAGGCAAGTACTTGCCTTCAAACTAGAAAAGATGACTGAGGGGAGATAGGGATAATGTGGATGTAGAGGTTTCATCAGACTTGAACTTCTAATCTCAGGTGTTCTGTCCCCCATCAAGTACTGAAAGCTCCATTGAGCTTTTAAAAACAAAAGTTCTTTAAAAATAAAAGTATGAATCTTCAAGGTTGTTGTGGGTCAGACTTGCAGCCTTTTTCTATGTGATTAAGATTTGACATTTTCCCCCTCTCACACGAAAATCTGCTGGTTACTTTTTGTTGACTAGAGGACTCATGCTGGGCCTTTAGGGAGAGTCAGATACTAAGAGGAGTGGCTTTAGTGGAGTGACATTAGTCTAGATGTGGCCAAGAGAAGGCACTGTATGACCCAAGGAATGTCAAAAATGGATTTCATTGAAAGACAGTAATTTATTTGGTATAGGCTGGGTTGATATTTTCAGAAGAGTTTCAAGACCCTCCAGAATGTTTTCTTCCCATCTTGTATGTGCTAGAGAGGAAAAAGTGACAATGTTTGGGTACAGGTCAGTGTGAAGATCAGATAGAAGGGAATGTTTGAGAGATGCTGAGGTAGTGCAGTGACAGGGCTGAGCAGATAAGTAAAAGTGACTCAGAGTTGGAGAAATTCCTAAGTCATGGGCCTGAAGAAATGAAGAGCATTGTCTTTTTATAGACAGTGTCCTTTCAAAAAGACAGTGGTTTGGATTAGAGCCAGAAGTTCTTTGTGCTAAGTTCTCCTTTCTTCTCTTTTGTACCATGAGTGAAAGATAACAAGTCCTTTCTCAGCCCCAGTGAGTGTAAAAGAAATGCTAGGTTCAGACAGTATTTGCAGGTTTCTGTCAGTTCTTAAAAAAGGAGGAAAGAAAATCTAAATGTATCAGTTCTCACTGTCTGTCTATGATGCTACTTCCTTTCTTCTTTCTGGAAGGAAATATCCTAGCTGGATATGTGGATGATGAGAGTGAGAGGAAAAGTTTTAAATCACCCAGTGACAGTCATGCATAGTTTTACTGCCCTTGTCACCTCAGTTACTTCCTGGGTGCCCTGTGGGGTTTCAGAACAGAGCATAGAGAAGCCCAGGTTCTGACTGGGAGCTGCTCAGAATGAGCAAGGTGAGGAGTGCTAGCCAGCATGGTTCTCTGCAACCCTGCTGCTGTTTTTAGATGAGAGAGCTGAAATCAGGATTACTAGGGAGACAGATAATGCCTGAGGCAAATGTCTGAGGATCTGCTGCAGCTGAAGAACTGTACGTGTAAGAGTCTCCTTTTCAGAATCCACTGCCTGGGCCCAGCCTCTTGTGGCAGGTGCCTTGCAAGTCCTCTTTAGAGAATGTGGCAAAATTTATTTTTAAGATGCCACTGCTGAGTGTGGGACCTGTGTGTAGCTTAGAGCACTCATTGCTCTAAGCAATGAGTGAAAGGTCTGAGTTAATTTCTCTTGTCACCCCAGGGATACAAGTCTGCATCTTCCAGCTGTCCAAAGAGTTGCCCTAGTTGCCAAGCTGGGATGAGGAGCACCATCATATTTGCCTGTGGCTCAGAGCTGAACCCCTTTTACAGCAGAGACCACAAGTTCTGGAGAGCAGAAGAGCAAATGAGGGGGAGAGTGTTGTACTGTAGCCCAGTGGCTGAGACCCACAGGCAGCACAGACAGTTGCAGGTTGTGGCTCCTGCATCTTCAAAGTGTGTACATTTTATAGTAAACAGACCATGGATAATAACCTGAAATAATACCCAGCCGTGACTGCATTTTGTAACTGTTCCAGGTTAGATATATTACTGTTACCAGGCTCTTTCACAGCATCTAAGCCAGGTTTTGGATTGCAGTGTTGTTGAGGGAGGCGTTGGACGTCTGACTGCTCGGGCTGGACTCCTTTGCTGCTCGGGCTGGACTCCTTTGATCGTGTGGCAGAAACAGGTCAGGTGGGCAGGCACTATGGTCCACAGCCAGATGATGGAAATTGGGTGTCCTTTGACCAGCACCACAGTCTCACAAAACATAAGAGTTAGCTGTGTACCAAGGGATAGAGGATTAACTACTGAGTCATCTATTTGGAAGGACACTCAGGGGTAGAGACTGTCTGCTCAGCATGCTCTTAGGAGGAGTTAGTGAGCAGTGTTTTTCATACAGGAGGTTAAGAGTTTAATTGTGGAAGGTAGTTTGAGTGAGTGACTGTGATGTAATGGTGTTCATAAGGAGTGGGAGAGAGGGTAAATCCAGCAGCCTTTGTAAGAAGAGAAGAGTTTATTTCCTTGTCAAAGCTATACAAAGGGCTCAAATGCAAAGGCAGCCAGTGGAAATTGCAAGCTTTTCCTTGACCTCGAAACTAGGAAGGAACCAACCAAAAAAGAGGAGCTGGGTCAAATGTCTAAGGACAAGTGTAAGTGAATGTAGTGCAAGGATGTAGGTACAGAATTAGAAAGGTCAAGGCACAAAATAAGATGCAGCTAGTAAGAGAAATTGAGAGCTACAGTAAATAATTTTTAGGATGTCAAAGTCTTTGCTTCACTTTCCCAAAAGGAACTAGCATAGTAGCAGGCTTGGTATAAAATGTTTCTTGACTAAAAATAATGTAACTGTTTGGACCTCTGTGTCATCCTCACTTGAAAGTTGATACTGTGGACTCTTTTTTGTGTCACTTGGCGTCTATCCCACACCAGAATCTTGAATTTACTACTTGCATTTTGGCCCGACTGGTAATAACCATTGTTATTTACAATGCTGTCTCTGCCTGCTTTACATTTTTCATATCTGACATGCAAAGTGCCTCTCAGAGGAGATCTTTTAATCTCATTCTTCTTCACCCTCAAGCTGTGTAGTTTTCTCCAGTCAGTGCACAAAAAAACCTACCGAGCTGCTCCTTCCCCCAGCATTAATAGGATTTTCCAACATAAATCTCTCATCTATCAATGGATTAACATGCTTAAAATTCAGCTCACTGAGTGGTTTAAAGAGCTCAGCCATGGGTGATAAAATACAGTACCTTTCACCGCAGTAATGCCAGTTCTGATCCACACAGCATGTTTTAGTGACTGGGAGCTACTGGTTGAACTGCATCAGCTGAGTGTGGTTACAAACCCTTGTCAGGGATTTCTCACTGTACAGAATGGAGTGTGCTGTGCAGGCAGTGCCTTCCCATTTCAGGGAGTAGAAAGATATGCATCCACATTTAACTTAGACAGTTTTTAAGACATCTGCTAGAAATAAATGGTGGTGCAGTGAGATTTCTTATTTTGTCCTTCTAAGGAAAAGAGATGATGGGGGACAAAAATCCCAATGTGATACTTATTATTCATACTTTTCCTCAAGCATGAATAATGTTTGCAATAATATGTATAACTTTGTTCAGTTCTCAGATGACATGGTTTGGGGCACTGGTTAGTGTCCTTTGCCTGTCTTCTTGGGATAGGACTGGTTCGCACACACATGAATTTTGTTTTGTTTTGAAAACTACTTTTTGTTTTTAAGCATTTAAAAGATTTTTTTTTTGCATATACCTGTCACTGTATTCAGCAGAATCAAATTTTTTTTCTTGAAAAAAATATCCCTCCCATTACAGAACTAATGTGTTTGGACCCCCTTGAGAAGGGAGCCACTTGGAAGAATGAGTCACACTTTATTTCCAGATCTTAACATGATGAGTGTGTGACTTTTTTCCCCTCTGAATTTTTGAAGCCATTTGTCAAAGAAAATAAACTTTGCCTTGGTTAAAAAGAAGCAATCATGTCGCAAAACATTTTAGCAGCTCAGATAAGGGCTAAAAAAAGCACAACCCTTATGGAAAGTCATATTTTTTTTTGTTTGTTTTGTTTTGTTTTTTGCTTTTGTTTGTTTGTTTGTTTTGTAATGCAGAGTATGTGGTGATGTATAGTGTCCTAAAATAGACTTCTGCATCTGGAGAATACATCTGTTAAGTAGAGCAATTAGTGATTATATATTGGGTTGTTTTTACAATAACTCAGATGTTTTTCTGCAAAACTATTACCCAAGGTTATGATTGCTCTTATCTCTTTTGTCTTCTCTTCCTTTCTTCCCTTCTTTCTTAACTATATTACCATGCAAAATTTATAGCAGAAACCAGAACTTTTAAACTGCTACAGTGAAATAGAGATTATCTAGCATCATGATAATTTTGAGCAAAAGAGAATCTCTGTGCCAGTAATTAGTTCTCCTGCTTCAGCTGAAATCCTGTTTCACACAGTGTTTTTCTCCTCTATTCTCAAGTGTTTGGATGGATCCATGGATTTTGTAGCTTGCCTCATGACAGCTGTGGGAATGTTTACTTTTTTGGTTTCATGAATTTCCTAAACTACTCCTTCCGTGTTGTTTTAGTTATTTGATTTCTCTTATGAAAATGAACTTGGGAAATTAGGATTTGGTGTCCAGGGATAGGTATTTTAAAAAGGATCCTTGAGCATGTAGAAAACACAAGAGGAAAAACACAGTGTATATAGGGCAGATGTGACAATTGGTTTAATGAATGAAGGCCATGGGCCCTTCATCTCCAAAAAGGGAAGCCTTCACAAAAAGAAATGCACGAGGCTCATGTGGTTTGGGCTGTGCCAGAACTGGGTCTAACTTTTATTTAGTCTTTTGTCCCTGAATTTTGAGGCTGAGGAGCCACTACCATAAAATGCTGAAAGTCAACATTTACATTGACAGTGGTTTTGCCCCCAGGTAATTTAATTCAATTCTGGGTGATGGCCGACAATGGTGCAGGTTGGGTAAGGCCATTTGTGCCTTCCTCTTTGGGTGGCAAAATAAAATGATTCAGCTGGGTGCAGTCAGGGGGTGTCCTGGAGGTGTGGGTTTGCCAAGTACTAAGAAGAGAATAGTTAATAAAGGGTATCTGAGGGCCAGACTGATACTGGTATGAAGGTATGAAGAGATGCAGAAAATAAAACTATTACTTGGTGTGTGTATGTATCCTGAGGCAGCTAAGTGCCTATATTCCAATCTCACTGAATTTTCTGTTAGTGTTAGTCAATGGAGGTCAATGTCTTCCTTGCTTGAGCTAGCAGTGAGGCTATTTCTGTAGCTTTCTGACTGCTTCTGAAGTGGCAGCAACAGAAATCTTCTAGTGATGTGCTGTGTGTTGCATGGCTTTGGGCTGATTGTAATATCCCTGTTAGGACAGCAGTTCATCAGCTTGGTAGTTCATAGAGTCCAGTTGGTCTGAAGTAGGTGCTTCAGACTGCTTCCTCTATGCAAGGAAGGCAGGAACAGCACCTGCCAACCAACAGTTATTGTAGCATTTTTGTTAAAAATAAATTTGTTACATTGCTATATGGTCAATCTCTATGGGGTTGTGTATTTTATTATTCATCAATAAAACAGCTACATGTCTTCCAGTGATACACTTTATTGTAGCCAAGCAAATGCCATGGTCAGTTCTTTCCTTCTCTCCTTCCCTCAAGAGTCAATATTGTGTTTTGTGGCTGAGTGTATTATTGTGACAGATACAGAAATGGGCACTCAACCTGCACTTCTTGGTGCTGGCAAAGGCAGGAGCAAAGTTTTGTCCTAGGAGTGAAAGTGGTGATATCTGTGAGAGGCTTTTTTCCAGGGAGAATCTTGCCTCAGTCTTGTACCTGTCTCAGTTAAACTATAGCAGCTGCACTGGCATATTGCCCTTCACCACAGGCAGCTGCACTGCACCAGGGAGCAGAGCTGTGGTGGACTTTAGGGGACCTTCTTAAGCAGCTTAGATTGAGGCACTTGGAAGGCAGAGATAATGACCTAAGAGAAAGAATGCTTGCAGTGTGATGCTTGGGGCCCGTTATTAGTGTTGGAAGGTTTTTGTGAAACATTTCCTATGCCAGCCTCACTACAGCAGTATCCAGAGTCCTTCATGTTTGGTATAGAAAGGTATTTTTGGAATGCTTTCTTTTGAAAAGTTATCTTTGTAAATACTTTGTTGGCTTGCAAGCCTTTGTTTTCTTGTTTCTTTATTGAACACCCTGCAAAAAATGTTTTTGAAATCAGGACTATTCTTTATTTTTCTTGTTGTTTTTGTGGGGATTTTTTTGGGAAGGGGTGATTGCAAATGTGTGTGTTTGCTTGCTTGTTTTGTTTTTATTTTTTTAATCCTATTGCTCATTTTCTACTATCCCCTTCCACCAATGGCTCCCTCATGCTTCCCAGTTCTCAATTCCACCCTGACTGACTTTGAGTTGGTTGGGAAAATATATTTCATTCTTCTTGCATTCCTGTTCTGTTGCAGATTTTGACTTGAACTACTTTTGGCATTGGAGCAAGTTTACAGACTATGTGCAGTGCGTCCTCACCTTCACTGGTGTGACTGGTTACATCACTTACCTGTGGCTGGACTCCTCCCTGTTTGTGGAAACACTGGGCTTCCTTGCTGTGTTCACGGAGGCCATGCTGGGCGTCCCCCAGCTGTACCGCAACTACCAGAACAGATCGACAGAAGGAATGAGGTATGGTGCTTGTCCTGCATCAAACACATCTGTGTGCCTTCGTGTGGGTTGTCTCTACAGTGTGGGAATGCTTTTCCAGGAAGGGCAATGTCATCTCTACAATTTTTACTTGAAAACACAGCAGCACTCAGAGCAGACTTTCTGTCAGAAGGAGCTGGTGCAGCACTGCTGAAGGCAGTGGGAATTCCATGAAACCTATAAAGTCTGACCCATTATCCAAGTCCAGCTGGAGAATGCTGAGCTGAAACATGTTCTAGTGAAATAAACATGTGAAACCGCTGCTGTCGCCGTTAGCAACATGTTGCAGTTCTATTCAAGCTGTGCTACACTGGTACTTAGAAATGATCTAAAGAAATCTTGCGTATCAGAAGTAGTAAAGAGGATGAAACTACTTTGAGCCTGCAGCCTTTAACTATCAGTGTAATTCATATAATTAGCTTTTTCTCACATATCTGCTCATCACTTCTTCATAATCCATTATTACATTTGTAGCAAATGACATCTGTATTTATTTTTGTGTCAAAGCTTGAAACTGACATTTATGAAAGCTCCAGTGTGACTTTTACAGTCATGGCTGTAAAAATGTGGGACACAAAACTTTAATCTTGTACCCACTCTTGAGTCATTAAATCAGATTATCTTTTCACACTGTTTATTGGATAACTCAGATGGTAACACTAAGTTTACAAAGGCAACTTGTAAAGCTTCTTGAGAGAGGAAACTTCACTGTGGTGCATCAGTGCACTGGTCTGTAGAAACAATACAGCAGCAAATTCAGTTCACAGAGTGCTGTGATCATTTGTGACTCTGTCTTCTCTTATTATGACTCCTCTGGATTCCTTTAAAAATTCGCTGGGATAATTTTTACTTTGGTCAAAACAATTAATCATGCCACCCCCAAACCAAAGCAATTCTGTCCTCTGTTCACACTATTCCCTTTACTTGTTTGGATTGAGCATGCTTATTCTAGCTACTCTGACTTAAAATGTTGAAATGTTCAGAAATGTGCTTTGATGCTTCAGGCATTTTCTGATTGGGAGCCCCTTTAGTATGGAATGAGTCAGGATTTACTTCCAAAATACTGGGGTATTTTTCATGCACCCACTGTCTTGAAAAATTCTGTACCTGTGATATCCAGAAGGCAGCTTATCTGCTAGACCTTTTTTATGCTCTGGTTTGACTTTTCCTTTTCTATTTTTCCTCTGTGAATCATAATGCCATGTTAATGATGGCCATTGGTAGTGTTTTGCTTTTCTTTAACTCCTTCCTGGGGACCCGAGTCAGTTTTCCTATTTCTTGTATGTGCTATTAGTGAAAGGATTTAAAAAAACCCTTTGTTCCGTGTAAACTCCTAAGTGTTGAATTGCAGAATTCTCATCCAAGACTGCTTGGCAAAAGAGTGCTGTGCTTAGTCAAGAGAAAATAGCATAAAAACTCATGTTTCCTTGCCATGGAATAGAACCAGGTCAAGCATAGCCACGTTCCTTATCACTTGTGCCCACAGTTCCAGAATGCATTCTCTTCTCTGGTTCCACTCTTGAAGCAGTACTTTGTGTGGCATTGGACATTGACGGGTCTGGGCACTGATGAGGTAGTGCACAACTTTGTGCTGCTGTACTGCAGTGGGAGGATATTCAGGCACATGTTGGTGCTCTTTCTGTTTTTCAGGTTAGATTGTGGTTTTATATATGTTGCAGGTACCACACACACTTTGTAGTACCATGCAATCCTAAATTGACTGGTTGTTCTCTAAGGCTGTTCCTTCTGTGAGAGTGACTTCTGCCAGTATATTGCCTCCTGCTGCAGGAGCTGTTGGAAGTATTTCTTCTGAACTTCCCTTCCTGTGCCCACTTCTCTAAGAGCATATAAGGAAGAGAGATCCCAATCATGGAAACACTTAAGGTAGCATGTAACAGTGCAGTCAGCCTACTTGCATGGGTATTTACCAGGTGAGGGCTGGCTGATTCCCACTGTTCTGTGCTGTTATTTGCAGCTCAGGGCAGAAATAGCGGTGTGGATGTGCGTGTGGATGGTTACACTGTTGGAAGCAATTGCACTGGGGATCTGGGCCAAAATGGCTGGCTGCCAGCCATGCTCTTAGCAGGCCTCAGTGGCAAAGAAAAAGAGATGAGTTTCTAGTGTCTCTGTAACTAACTTTAAGCTTAATGGACAGAGCAATGAGTATTCAGCTGTTCTATATATTCACCTTTTGGTCAATCATCACATCCTGATTGGAGGTGGTACCTTCTTAAACCACAGTAATGCTGTCACCCAGTGCAGGTATGCAGTATTTGTCCCTGATAAAGATCACAGTCTTTACTACTGCCAGAGAAATGGTTGTGCACGGGTCCTCATGGCTTGGCTGAGAAAAACTGTAACATGCATGTGTCGCTGAACTGGGACAGAGCAGCTGATACATTAATTCTATTTAGCAAACAACTTCTTTCATAAAGATTAACTGTTGAAAAAGAAATGGAGAATAAAGTCTCTGTATGTCACCCCATCTGATCATTGTATCCTGCCAGACTCCTCTGATACTCTTGTTTCTGTAAAAAGACCACACAACCCTTCCCCCCCAGTAACACCTGTTTAAGTGAGAAGCTTGAGGTATCAAGTCATTTCCGAATAAACAAACTTGGAGACCAAGGGCCATGAGAGAGCTAAAGGGGAGAGGTGGCTGCAGTGGCAGCCATGGATACCCTTTAGGAGTGTGTTGTGGAAAGGGTCCTATCATCGCACCCCTTTGTTTCTATTTGCTACTGTCTGAAATTTTGCTGCTTGAAATGTCCTCTGTGTCTGAGGTAAATGTCCAGAGGGCATCTGCAGCTTAGACAATTATGTTTATTGTAATAGAGCATGACTGGAGTGAAGGAATCACAGTTACATGCTTTGTAGTGCTCCTGAGAATGAGTCTGCTGGTTCTTTGATTTCTCTGTTCTGCTGGATAGAGCTGCTCACATCTTATTTTTAAGTTTTCATTTTTCCTTTCCTCTCTCATTTTCCTTCTTTTTGTAAGATTATTACTAGTGGGTCCTGCAGCTTCCTCCTCTGTTCTGACAGAACAGAGACCAAAGGAGAAAATGGAAAGAAATGGAAACAGTAAAAGTAGACAGGAGATGCATTCTGAGTAACAACTTTTGTGGAGTGAAGACAGTGTAGTATGTCCTTGTGGGCTGTTGATTGATGGGTGGAAATTTTCCTATGATTAACTAAACAACTAAGCTAGTCAAAGCAACAGAAATTTTTGTCATGTTCTCTTTGACAATTCACCTGATTACTTTTGGAATGTGTACTTTATGGAAACTTGCAGCTCTGTTTAAGTGTTTAAGTACTTCTGAATGGTTGCAAACCTAAATAGTACAGTAGTAGTTATATAAATTATGGTACTAAACTTGACAGAAGTGCTTTGTAATGATTGTGTTAATATCTATCAAAGAAATATTCACTTAATTTCCATTCTTTTCAAGAACTAAACTAGTTCTGTCAGGTCACCTAGTAAAAGAATAATTTAATTCCTTTAATTATTTGGGTGGATTAGAATTATAAATTATTATGTTAGAAAAAGGACAAAAACTGCCTCAAAGTTAAAGAGCTTTAGAGTAGTTGAGAAAAAAAAAGGCACTGTGACATTAAAAGATGGGTTCATCACTTCTAAATTTTCGTTATATCATGTGGTAAAATATTTCAAGGTATTTCAATATCTGGCATCCATTTGACACCTTCCCTCTATCACCTTTTAGGAGTCAGAGCTGCTGAATGCTGCAATTGGGATCTGATGCTCCTTGTATTATTAAGTGCTTTTGTTTTGTGACAAAAACCATACAGTCAGGAACTTACTCTGTCATTTGTCTTTGCATCCCCACTCCTTCTAGGATAGTTGCCTCCCAGTCACTTTCTCTTTCTAATAAACTGCATTTGTGAGGAAAAGTGGTGTTCTCAACAGGAGGCAGTGGAAAGGGCAGGAAGGTTGGCTCTGGGTCTGGCAGCAGCATTGCTGCACACAGAGGTCAGTGCATTGGGAGAATCACATCCTTGTGTGGACACCAGCTTTTGTGGAGTTCTGTAGAGAGGCAATATGTGCAGGTGTGGGGAGAGCCTCTGAGGGGAGGCACTGCTGTTATTATGCTCTCCTCATAATCCCATCTGACCTCCTTCCACCAAAGGAGGAAGATGGAGGGCGTTCCTCTGTACGGTCTGTGACCAAGTTGTAGGTATGTGATCCTACCCAAGGACCATGTTAATCTTGGGACTACATGAGAGTTGATTTGCTCCAAGACAGTATTGCATTCCTGTCTGCTGCCCTGCTCCAGAAAAAAAACAACTGCCCTTCATTGAAAGCTTTTAGCAAAGGTTTCTCAAAATCACCTGGAAGTATCCCTTTTTGACTGCCAGCTGCTGCTCAAACCCCATGGAAAAGCAGTTTCTTTTCAGTCAGAGCTGCTGCACAATCTTCCCAGGTCCAAGAAAGAGGTCTGGCAGTAGGACAGAGCTGGGCTGCGTATCTTCAAATCTCAGAAGCCGCAGTCCATTGGATACCCAACGTGCCCATCAGTTGTTAGAGTGGAAACATGTGGGTTCAACAAAGCAAAGTCTTTCTGCTGCAGTAGTTGAGGTCCTGATATGCAGTGTTGTCTTTTGCCTGGCTGCACCCTGTGCACGGGATGCCCTTGCTGTGCCTGGTTCAGGGCTGCATGTGCAGCTGCATGGTCAGGACACAACCAGGGAAGACCTATGTCATCCCTCTGCAAGCAGTTTCCCAGGTCTGTCTTCTTGCTCATGGACAGCTTTCAGTGTGCTTGGAAGGAACCTCCTTTCTACACAACTTTGACTATTGTGTTTTGCTGATATTGGGTCAGGGGCGCAGAATTTCACTGTCTGGAGACAGCCAGCACAATCAGTGACTCTGCTTATGCGTTGATAGCAGACTGTCTTGAGAAATCTAGTCTGAAAAGGCTGAATGAGAACAATCTCAGGATTTCATTCAATTGGGTTATTATGCTGTGGAAGAAAAATGTTAATTTAGTCCCTCCTGTGGCAGTGCTGGGTCAGTCACAGTGATTATCCTGTTTTAAAAAGCACAAATCACTGAAGGAGAAACAATTGGCATTTATTGTCTCAGAAGCTGCTAGAGTCAAGAGCTGCAAATTATAAGAAACTCATTCAGAAATGTTTTATAAGGTGTGCTGCAGCTGTGAGCTACTTGTGAGTAAGTGTTTTTCTGAAATGTGTCCAGTGAAATAAGTGTGGTATAAAGAGGTATGAAAGGAATAATGTCTATTAAATTATTCTAATATGTATATATGTTTAATATATTATTTACTTTTCTCCTCTATAGATAATATTAAAAATACTAGAAGTATTTCTTAGAGAGATAAATGTTACTGTTGCTTTTATTGAATATTGCTCTATAGCTTTTTCCTTTATGAGACATGCAACTCTTTATATCATTCAGGAGAAGCTTTTGACTTCTGAGAACAGTGTTTGTCCCAGAGACATATCCTGGGTTTATTCAAACACTGTAAATATTAATGAAAGCTTCTATGTCTTTTCTGCCTGTATTATATTAACCAGTTAATGTGATGAACAGATGTAGAAGACTTTATTCAGGACTGGCTAACCAATGTCTGGGCACCTCCTTGAGAGTTTAGATTTAAGGAGATTGAACAAGTGCTCTAAAAATTATACTCCTGTGGTTTCTTGGGATTTTTTAGCCTGAGGGACATTTTTATTTGTGAATAAGTAAAAGAGCTTCAGTGAGTTACTTCCTTTATGCTGTTTAAGAGAGAACAAAACCCTGTGCCAGAGGGAGGTAGCAAGACTTGTGGATGTTTCTACTCAGGCACCAACTATGTATTAGTGTCTTCAGAATAAATTTAGTTCCATTAAAAAGAGAGGCAATTCGCATCTGTTATGGCAACTTCATTACATATATGTGCTTTTTTGGGGAGGGCTCAGTAAAGTAGTAAGAGAAATTAACTGGAAAGATCTTAAAAAGAAGGGAAGTTAAAAGAGAATGATACAGGCAATGGCTGTATTGAATGTTATGTTTTTTTTCTCCTCATCCTGTTTCTCACTGTCAGAAATTGTATGGATGAGAGCAAAATCAAAGAAATAGGAGTAGGGAAAATGGATGCCTGTGTGAAAGATTTCCTTTCCTGGGTATGCCACATACACAAAGCAGACACTGACCAGTACAGTGGAGACCTTAGTTAGGAGTAAATTTTGTCCGGTCCAGAATTGACACCAAGGAAGATGCTGAATATAGAGAGAACTGTTTCCCACAGGCTTTGGCATTGTACCCTCCAGGTGCTGATTAAACAGTGTCTTCTGTTACTCTTAAAATAGCAGTTGCTTTATATATTAAATAAACAAAACAGAGAACATGGAAGAGGGTGTGGGAGGTGCAAGCCATTTAATTCAAACAAACGAACAAAAACCCCCCCAATATAGTTTTGTGGATTCAAATCATCTGACCCAACTAAGAAGCAGGTTTTCATTGCATAAAGCGTCGTGCAGACAATCATAGGGACTAAGTTATGAAAGAGAAAGTAGTTCTCAAGGGACTAGTTAGGACCCAAAAGTTAAATCTGGGACCCTGGCAAATAGAGAAATCAAGGTCTTAAGCATGAGCCAGAACTACACTGGGTAAATGTAAAATTATTAGCTATACTTAAAATTGGTTTGTGTTTAGAGTTGTATGTAGTCAATTCCTTAGTTTTACTGCCTTCCTATTGCACTAAGGACTGTCAGTGTGCTTACAAATTAACTATTTTAAACTATACATATTATTTACTGTAGTTCTGCAATTGTATTATTTTGTCTTCCTAAGTGCTCTTCTTTACTTAGATCCTTAGTTTTTTTTGTGGGCCTACAACAAGTGTTGTCATTGCTTCTGTGGCCAGCATTTATAGTTGTCTGGGGAAGTTTTACTTGTTTGATTGTTTTGCTTTGCTGACATTTCCTCTTCTGATCCTGGCACTGATCAGCTGGTAGCTATTGTCCTTTATTGTGGCTTTTATATAAAATATTCCAAGATTTTTAATTTCTGGACTTTGCCTACACATCCAGGTTTGCATAATAGTGAACAAATTTAATGACTGGATGGATGAAGTTTTTGTATAACTGTAAGGCTTACTACAAATAGCTTGTCTTCTCTCTTCACCTTTTCATTTGTAGTTCTATTAGGCAACAGGAACATCAGATTCTCTTCCCAAACCTGCCTGTTTTAAGGCTAGGAGATTAAAGAAAGTAGTATGTAGTCCTCAGAAGTTTTCTAATTCTTTCTCCCTTGAAAGTGTTACTACATCAGGAAAATAAACAGGCTTGGTCTCAGTGCACTCAGGATGAGGGCAGAGTCCTGTCAGCATGTGAACAGATGACTAAAGCTTTTGTTCTGATCCTAGGAAAGTTGACTCTTTCCTCCTCTCCAGACCCTCTTTTCACTTGGAGCAGACCTGTGATCGATGCCCCAGGTTCAAGGGCCTGCACTTTCTGCTTGACTCTCTGTAGATCTGTGGCCTGTGGGTTGCTGTGCTGGGTCAGCACTGCAGTCACCTCTCTGCTTGCCTGCTGTGTCTCCCCAGAGCTGTTCTCTCAAGACCTGCCTCAGTACAGTATGAGGCTCCAAAGACACTTCTTTGTGCCCTGTAAACTCAACACATCTGAGAATTTCAGGAACTGAAGGAAGGGACAGGTGGAAAAATCTAGGAGGGAGACCTTCCTTCCCTCAGCCTCCCAGTGCTTCTGAGAGCATGAGCAGCAGTATCCACTTCTCTTAAGCATCTCTAAGGTTGTAGCACAGTGCGGACTGCTCAAGTTCTTGCACATATTGAACCTCTTTCTCATTTCTCTTCCCCTGGCACCTCATCCCCTCAGTTCAAAAAGCAAATTCAAAGCAAATGACTTCAAACCAAAAGCATTCATCTTTTACAAATAGTTCAAGGCTTCTGTATAGTAATAGGAATAAAGCTCTGCTAGCATGTTTAATGAGTGCTCTCTCGGTAGGTGCTTTTCTCTGTGCCCTGAGAATTTGAATTACAAGAGAAAATTTATTGTACTTCTGTTACAAAACCATTCTATTAAGTTTAGGTGCTCCATCTTCCTCTGGCAAGGAAGTGTCATGCAAGGTATTTTGCATAGATAAGGTCAGGGTTAAGGCACAAAAGGTGGGAATGAAGCCTGTCATGAAGACACCTGAGAGATGAAAGTTTTCTAAAATTGTTGTCTTCCTCTGTTACCCAACAAATTTGGGAACAAAAGTCCTTCAGTTCTTGACATTCCAGCACCTGTATTGTTTTGTTAGAGTTCACCACAGCCAATTCTGTAAGTGGGTTAAGTTACCTGCTTATGTGGTTGTAGAGGTGTCTCTCTCAGTGCAGTAGGGCTGAGTGGAATTAGAAATACAGAATGGAAGTAAACTGAGATTTGAGTTTAAAGAAATATAGGTTGAGATGCAAGGATGCAAACAGCCATAATGCTAACACTGACTGTGATGAAGATCTGTAAAGTCAGCAGAGTGGTGAGTAATTTAAGTAGTTAACAGATGAGCCAGAACAGAAGAAAAAAGAGATCAAAGAACCTTAGCTCAGAAAGTGACTTTGCAGGGTGGCCCAGAAAGACTACTAAGAAGAATTGGGTAGAGAATGGGAATCAGGGAGATGTGAGTGGGTCGACTACAGAGATTTTCTGTTTCAGCTTTGACCTGTAATGGTGTGTTTGGTCCCCTGCTCCTCAGACACAGAGGGACAAGCAAACAGAGGAAGAGTGGGAAGTGCAGAGACTGACATACTGAATGATGTGCCCAGAAACTGAGATGGGGGAAGTGTTCATAGTATTCTTGAGTGGAATGCAGAAAGAAAAAAATGTTGATAGCAGAAAAACTTGTTTCAACAAGGCTGAAAGGTAGGGTTTTAGTTTGTTCTGGGGAGGATGGCCAGGAATGATACATGTCTACACATAAGGGTATTACATGCCTAGCCAAATGTCTTGGCATTGTCAGGCAAGCTTTCAGGGTAGCTGTGGAAACCTTGTCCTGGCAGATACTAAATCTTGTATTAGAGAATTTCCTAAAACAGGATTCATAGTGTACAAGGCAGCAGATGGCAAGAGTTTGGGAATGAAGATAGGCTAGAGGATATCTATCCTTGTTGAACTGCAAAAACCCTACTTGGGCTGAAATTTTAAGATTTGTTTCATGCTACTGTGTGTGGGATGTGATCATGATGCTTTTATTTCCTCCCTACAGCATTCAGTTCTGCCTACAGCAGGGCTTCAAAGCTCTGTAGCCTCTGTGGGTCAGTGGCAGTATGGGAAGTGGCTCAGAAAGGGTTGGTTTGTGGTGGCACCTGGTGACAAAGCATAGCTTTGCTTCCCACTGGGCTTTGCTTTGAGAAGCAGCACAGAGCTGTATGGTGTGTCACTGTCACCAGTAAATTCACTTCTGCACCTCTGTGTGCACACAAACATGCAAGTTCAGAAGGAAAGGGAGAAACCTGGCATTTCAGATGAGGAACTAGGTGTTGACATACCTTCATATAGAGCTTGCAAGAGGTTTTTCATAGAATCAATAAGTTTGGAAGAAACCTCTACTACTAGGTCTGCCATTATTTCCTTACTAAGTGCTAAGGTGTTTTGGAGAATGGAAGCTTTGTTCTTGCAAATATCTATAATTTCTTTCCAGACAGTAATGTGGACTTTGTCCCTGCATGATCACTCTTGTTTTACCCTCAAGTGTTTGGGGTTTTAATTTCCCCAGTGTTTTCCTAGAATGTGAGAAGCATTCTTACTAACTGAAGGATGTGATATTAATGAAAAGTAATGACTGCAACATCATTAGATTTTGTCCTTGTGGATGCTGGCTTTGAAGACAGGTGAACTCCAGTCATCTAGAACAAGGAAAGCACTACAGCTGGGACTGTTACTTTGTGTATGTTAACCAAACAGGTAATTGCAGTTATTGAAGTAGAATACTAGAAGTGTGTTCAAACTATGTACTTGTTACCATATGAAGATGAAGGGAAAATGTGCTCAAATTACCTCGAGTTGGATGAAGAGTCTGATGATCTCTGGGTTGTCTGGGGCAGAAAGAAAGGAAGAATCAAAAGCATTGCTTTGAGCCTTGGGATACACAGCTGTGCTGAAGCAAACATCTGTTTCCTCATGTCTTTTTATTACATTTCAAATTGAATTTGTCCCGAGTTATTTAGAACTAGAGCAGGAAATACACTGAATGGTGTTGCACAGGGATGTTGTGTTGCTGGCCTTGCAGGACATAGCAGTGACGTGCCTCCTGGCAGTGGGCAGGCTGCAACTACTGGGATGTGGCAGGCCAACTCACCCTGCAGGGAAGTGAGTCATGGGAAGGAATGCTGCTTCCTGGGATTTGTTTCCCGTGCCCTTGCATGGCAGCAAGCCCTTTTATCACCCACCTTTCAGTGCATGATGTGGGGCCCCAGGGTGGGCTGTGCCAAGTGGCTGGAGAGAAGGTGGGCAGCAGGAGAGCATCTAGAGCAGCCTGAGCCAGCAGCTGTGCCTGCAGCTCCACCGATTGCAATGCCATGAGTGGGAGGTGAGAGACAGGGAAGCAGGGACAGATCCTTGAGAACAGCTTCACAAGTGAGATGTTGAAGGATGGTGTAATTTAGGTGTGCTCTGCACCATTCTTATTGCATTGACAGTACCATGTGTGTTGGCAGCTGACTGTGGTTATTGCAAGAGGTGCAGGACGTGATTTTCTGCCCTGGCATCAGTGGAAATCTGGTCCCTGCCGTGGCAGCAGGTCTCAAGCTTCCCAATTCACCAGCAGCAGAAACAGAGCCTGTCTGATCTGTGTTCATACCACAGGTCTAAGCAGACCTGAGCTTTGCAGTCTGGCTAACATCCATCTGTGTCTCCCGCAGAAAGGACACTGGTGTCAGTTGTGGCTCAAATCTCTCCTCTGATCCACAGAAGAGATTTATTTTCACACCCACTTTGCAGGACTTGGGTTTTTTTGTGCTGTTTAGGACCTGCTGCCCTTCTGTCTGCAGCACAAGTTGTAGAGTATTAGAAGAACTTGTAGCTGTTAAGGGTTACCAGTTTCTGGACCCCTACAGACTGGACTTCATGTACAGCTGCTTGGCATAGTTGGGGGCCATATCAGTGATCCTGGACTATCTACTGGCCCTGTGCAGCATGTCTTGTAGTTTCCTCTTGACTATCCTTTCATAGACATGTTCTAACAAATACTGGCTTTTGGCTGGATAAGCTACATGGGATCAAAATGCCTGACACTGCCATTCCTGGGCATTTAGAAAACAGATACTCACAGAAAAACAATTGGCAAATACCCATTAACCCTGTTTTTCTGTGAAACTTTTTTGTTTAGCTGCACCTTTCTGGGTTTGTTTGTGTGATGGTGTTTCAGAGTGAAATCCTGCATTTCATCTTTCCTCATTGATGAGTACAGTCCTTGAAAATCACAGGAACTGTCAGATAATTTGCTCTTGGATTGCAGCCAACTGTGGAATCAATTGCTTGTGGATATGGCTTTAACTCAATTGCTTCAGCTTGGTTACAGAGGTCCAAAATAAATACTGGATCTCTCTTGCTGCATGCTCCTCTTAACTCGTGCTAGTAATGTGGGGCTAGACAAATGTCTTTCTCTGGAGATGGTCAGTGCTTCTCCAGCCTCAGAGGAATTGCTGAGAAGTGAGGTAAGGCACCCACACCAAGCAGGGCACGTAGGACTGGTGAGCAGTTTCATGCTTGGATTCCCAGCTGGCTGTGCAATATTTAAAACAAGATCTTTGCTTGTTCACACAGGAGGACCTGTCTTAGGTTATGCACACTTAGTTTCCATGTTTTCAAACTTCAGACACTTTGGATATCTGATCTGTGTGTTTTCTTTTTCTTCTTTTCATTTTAATAGTTTTTGGCAGGCTAAGCAATTTGCTTAACATGAGGAGGACTCCTTTTTTTTTGTTAAGCCGTATGGCATTTTGTTAGAAACAAGTGCTCTATTTATTAATTTTTGTTTGTTTTGTGCAGTGTTAAAAATAACATGGCATTTGTGTTTCATGTTATCTGGCCTGTGTTTCACTGCTGTAGGCAGGCTAGCTTCTGATTGGAGTGCAGTGTTAGGGATGCTTGCTGTCTTTTCTAAGTAGCCTATTTTGGAGCTGCAAATGGGAGCTGAAAGTTTTCCAAAGTCAGGATGTTACAACTGAATCTGCTTTCTCTTCCAGACATTCCTGTGCAAATGGCTTGTGGGAGGTAGCAGCTTAAAAGGTTGCTGGAGAGATACCTTCTGTACCTTCTTCCTCACTTCCCAAAACCAAATGCAGTGTTGAAAATACTCACTGACAGGCTGCTTTAGCAGCATTCAGGACTTTATTCCTGAATGAAATACTATATACTCAGCTTTTAAATTATTTTATTCTGCTTTTATATCCCGTCATTCAAAGGTTTGTCACTGTGTTCTAACATGCATGAAAATCAAGTGCTAATATATGAAGGAATGTCTGAAACTGTGGCAGTCTCATCAGATTTTCTGATTTGGCAAAACCTGTGGCCAAGATGTGGGGAAGTTGCCCAAGATGTGGGGCCATGACCTGTGGAAGTTGTGGACAGCTTCCACTGATTCTTGAACAAAGAGTCCAGGCTAATTCTCTTCTTTACATAGGTAAAGGTCAATAAATTATATTATTTTTTTCTCTTATCAAACATAACTTAGAAGTTTTGAGTTCATCGAGTGTCTGAGCACAGTTAGCCCTAAGTTTTTGACTGTAGCAGGATGTAATTACATCAGGGCAACATGTACCTCCTGTTGCTATTTGTGCTGAAATGTATGCTGAAACCACTACAGGATTTTTCAATGGAAGTCATCGTCTAATGTCTGATTCTCTCAGTGTCTTCCAGCAGCAGGGTATTTTTGGGTTTATGTGTTAAGCTACAGACATGCAGAGTCATAACATCAGTGTGAGAAAATCTGCAGTGCAAACAGGAAGCAAGGAGTGCTGTGTCTTTTTCCTTCTGCGTGTTTTGTGCTCAGTCCCAGCCTATGCTCTGCAGACTGCTTCTCTGCAGCCCTGCTGCTGTTTGGATGGAGGGTTGCAACAGTCTTAAGATACACTGGGAGCAGACAGGGAGTTGGGGGCTTCACATCTCATTCTTTTACCAGATCCTTCTTTTTGGTAGTTTTTCTTCTTTCAGATGAAGGAAGAAGAAAGGTATAGTGATCCGCAAGTGACTAATGTTGAGCAGAGTGTGCAAAGACTCTGAGGGAAAATCAGAAACTTGAGATTGTTGCAGCCATGTTTAGCACAGAAGGAATGAAGATGCTGAAAAGCTTTGATTAGAATAGGAATTGGGTTTATCTGGATAAGGCAGATTGAACCTGAATATCTAGCAGATATAATTGTTTTGTAAATTACTCAGCCCCTAGTATAGTTCCACAGAAATAATCAACAGAATATGGTTTGGGGCTTTTTTTTCTCTTTTGAATGTAGCTCTTTCTACATCTAAATAATTCCAGAAATAATTCTATAAAAATTAAGGTTTGTTGGCTGACTCCAGATACCATGTTACTGATATCTGGTTTTTACCTCTAGTTGTTGTCACTTCAGGATTAATATATAACATGCAGGGAACCTGAACGAAGCAAGTTATTCTAGTATTTCCAAGAAAAGTGATTGCTGTTTTCCAGCATGTAATTTATTTACTTAGCAAATGAAGACAGGTACAGCTTGTTTATGAAATCTACTATCAGTGGCAGAGAACAGCAGCACCGTAGGGCATTTTCATATTACCATATTGAAAAACATCATTTAACAACCCACCCCTAGTCTAGTGTCTGATCAGAAGGGCTGATGTCTCTCTGAGAATTAATTCCAGCAGCAGAATAAGTAAGTGCTCTTTCAGATTTTGAAAACAGTTGAAAAAATACCGGCTTTTCCTCTTTGTGGTCATTTGCAATTTACTCAAGACTTAGCACTGGCTGTTACTACATTAACAACCCCTCAGCTGTGAGGAAGGTGCTTGCTTTTTAGGAGGTTTGTTGTCATTGGATACTGCGGTGCTGATGTACATTACTGGGAAGTGCTATTTTTACCGCAAGTCTGCCTCAGCCTCTGGCAATACCAGCTACTTGAATGCAGCTCCTGCCTCTCTGGTTGGCATCTCTGTTGTCACGCAGACAAATGCTGCCATTTGTTTATTTCTGCATCCCCAGGTTGCTCTCTGGCATTGCTCACCCCTAACCTGCTTGCTCATTTGTGCTAAGAGCAGTTGTGCTGGCCTCCTTGAGTCTATCCTCCATATTGACAAGGTGAGCATTTCCTGCCTTCTGCTTCTCCCCAGCTTAGCTCTGGGTTATTTTGGGAAAGAAATATTTACTCCTAAGTCCTGCTTAGAACACAGAACAGCGCAGAACAGCTTGGCTTGTGTGACGTTGCACATAGCAGGAAGATGGAGTGTGATGGTGGTCTTTGTGAGATATCTGGGAAATTTTTGCTGGATGCAGCCTCTTTGCACCATGCTCTCCAGTCTCAGACAGTGTTGATGGTGGGCCTTGACTGCCTATTGTAGCAAAGCCTCCTCTGCATTAGCAGTGCAGCATTTTCTCTAGCACTGTGAAGCCAAGGGTCAGACTCTGGTGTCCAGAGTCTGATCTACCAGCCCACGACACCTGGCACATGGCAAAGGTGCAGATCCGTGGGCTGAGGTTGGTTGTATGAGCATCACCAAGACCAAATGCCAGGTCCTGCCCATGGGTTGCAAGAAGCCCAAGCTACAGGCTTGGGAAAGAGTGGCTGGAGAGGTCCTCAGCAGAAAAGGACCTGGGGGTGCTGGTTAACATCCACCTGAATGTGGAGATATTTAAAAGATGTACAGATGCACCATTTAGGGATGTGGTTTATAGGTGGACTTGGCATGGTTGGGTGAGTTTATGTTAATGGTTGAACTCAGTGATCTTAGAGGTCTTTTCCAACTTAATCATTCTCAGCAAATACAGGTTTACAATAGAGCAGTGGAGCAGGGGCTTAAGTCGGCTCTCCCCTTTTTGTTCTTTCTTCTCCACAACCAATTAAAAATTCCCATTTCTTTTGGGCAATAAAATGCTCACTTTTTCACAGACACTGTTCTTTTCTCCACCAGAGCAGGTAAGGGGCAGCTATCTGCCTGAGCTAGAATGGTGTCTTTCTTGTCTACCCCAAAAGTGAGGACAAATATAAGAATTATTTCTCTTCCCCAGGTGACTGGGGAAAAAAATTGAGAAGCTGCAGACAAAAACTGGCTTTTCTGTGCAATGTGGCATCCTGAAGTGATGCAATAGCTGGAAGGTATGAGGACAGTGACAGTGTATCCATGCCATCTATCCCTCATAGTCATGCACGCAACGCTGCATCATTGCAAGTGACATCTGCATATGCAGCAAGGACAGAGCAATTGCAAATCCCAAATCAGGGGGAGGACCATTACTAATGAACTGTGAATCTGGAAACTAGGACTTGACAGAAGCTGTGTTGATGGTGTAAGCTTCATCCAACCTGTCTCAGGCCTGTGATGTGGTAGTAGGGCACGGCCAGCTCTGTTTCTGCCAGAGTACCATGCAGACACTCGATGGATTTCTCAGCAAGCTTTGAGGCTGTGTGTGCAAACAGGTGCTGGTTGAGATGCAGTTGTAGCTTTTCCCCTCCCTGGAGTGGGCACCGGAGGAGTGAGACACGACTTGGAGAGGGTGCTGCAGGGCTGTTCCACTCACATGCTCTCACTTCCTCTCACCTGGCTGCTGTGTGGTGCAGCAGTTTTTGCCCCCCTTCTTAAATACATTATCCCAGAAGTGCTACCACCATCATTTATGGCTCAGCCTTTGCCAGTGGCAGATCTATCTTGAAGCCAGCTGGCATTGGCTCTCTTGGACTTAGAGGAAGCTTCTGGCAGCTTCTCACAGAAGTCACTTTGTAGCCTGCCTCCCTGGCCCCTGCTGCCAAAATCTTGCCACAAAACTGTCTACCCCAAATTCAGGTCATCCTCAAGGACTTGTGTACCAAGTTTCCAGTTCTCTTCCATTCCTGTCATTCCCTGTCCTGTTCTAGTCTCTTTTTTTCTGTCCTCATCTGACCAACTTCTTGGTTCCTCTGCTGTCTCCTTTGCTTTTCTGTGTGGCCTTTCATTGCCTTTTCTCACCTCTTGCATGACACTGTCCCCATTTCCTTGCTAAGCTCTTTGTGATTACCCCACACACCTTTTGGTCTCTGCTGGATGTCCTCCTTTTGTCCTGTCTCAGCCTCTCCTCTGGGAGGGCAGCCAGCACTCCCACAGTCACTACTTTGCATCAGCCCTGAGAACATCGGTGCAGCTGCAGGACTGAGTGTTGTGGGATGTCAAGTGTTTTCTGTATTTTATTTTCATTGTACCTTGCTAATTTGCAGGTTTTCTCTGCTGCTTTGTCCAAGCTACTGGACAGAGAAGGATGTATGTTTTTTGGTACACAGACCAGTGGCATTAGCTCTTTAAATGACCTGTAGCATTTTTTAAGATTGTTTTTGTCAAGGACAGGTTGAGATTTTTGGTTGTGTGGAGCGTTGTCATGTCATAGTGAGAACTCCAGGCATGATGATGATGTCCTTGAGTGTCAAATGTATGAGCTGAAGTGAGGACTCTGGAACATGCAGAGGCTGTCAGAACATGCACTGTTTTCCAGCCAGTATTGCAGGCTGTCGAGTTCACAGGTGGCTTCCTACCAAAACACACACAGACTTGCTTTGGCAGACTTGACACAACATGTGACACAGCTAGAGGTGTGCTTGGCTCCTGTGGTGCTGCTGAACCTTAAGTTTTCTCTCAGTGATTGATTATTCTTTCTTTGAGAGGGTCAACTCTTCTGTAGGCTGTACATCTTCTGACTCTCTATTTTTTCCTCCACAACTGCACTGCACCGTAAGGTCACTTTAAAAATCCAGCTGGCTTTCTCTATTGGGAATGAGTGGCAAACATCCTTTGTATTAAGCATATTTGTTAAATTCCTTTTCAGTTGTCTCATGGTATCCCTGAATTGCCCTTCTGTCAACAGTGAGCAGTTATTTTGATTGGCCTGGTTGAGGATGTGCTTTTAGTGAGGGTACCTAGCCATACCAGGACAGATTCACAATTAAATTGTGATCAGTTGCCCAGCAAACACTAATGCATTAAAATCAAAGGAGGAGAAATATTGACAGCCAGCAAGCAAGGTGCCAGTTTTATTACCCTCAGAGTTTATTGCCCTCCTAATTAAAATCTCAATAAATTCCAACCACCTATAATTGTAAGTGTGATGTAAGGTGACTTGGTGTGACTGGGAACATTCACAGGGCAGGTGGTGCAGGCTGTTTGCACCAAGCACAAATGACATGTAGAGTTTAGCAGTTGCTTTCTTTCTCTGATTATTTATTTATGTTTTTAGAATGACCTTGGGTGGGGAATGACTGCTCACTCAACCCCATATCCTTACTTGCAGTTCCACACAGATTCTGTGGAAGGTCCTGGTTGTGTCGATCTGTTTTGTGCTCTGGGCCATGTGACCAGAGTTACAAAAGGCTCCTGTTTCCCCTAGTGTGATGGGTCTGTACAAACTGATGCTCTTGGCCACCCATTCCATGTGGGGAAAGAATGGGCTGCAGCATTTGGCGTGCAATGGCATTGTGCACTTGTGCCCAAAACACAAATCCTGTGACCTCCTGCCTGAGTGTTTGAAAAATGAACATTAAGTCAGCAAATGCCTGCTACATGGGCCTGACTGCGTGTGAATTGGAGTCCGTGCTGGCAAAACGTAAATTGCTTGTAATTATGACAAATAATGTGCAGTGCTCATACTGTGAACTACAAAGCTTTTGTCCACTGCTGGTTATCCAGCTGCTTAAAAAGCTCTCCCGATAAAGTGCATGAAACTCAGAAACAGCCTTCCAGGTTTGGTTGTTCACATTTTGTTGAGGACACTGAAAATAATTTGGTCTGTTTGAAGAACTTCTATTCCCCAGAGTTTCTCCTGATGTGGGGAAGCAGGAACTGGACTACAGGACAGGGAATGCTCAGCAGAAGAGCAAGATGAAAGCAAGTCTGGTTATTAAAAGGAACTCTGAGCACTGCTCTTGATCTGTGTCCTTGATAAAATCCCCAGTGCTGTTCATCCTTCTAGTAACAGCTGCAGGCATGTAATTTCTCCTCTTTCTGTATTGCTGGACAATCTGTCTGCTTTTTTTGGTTATGCATTTTCTGCAGTTAGGACGGATTTCTTCTATCTATTTTGTTTGTTTCAGCAGATGCTAAAAGTGTGCATGCATGAGAGAGCAATCTGTGTGTTGCTTTACCTTGCATGAGCACAGAATAGCACACACAAGAAGTGACTGTTGGGATGAATTTCTGTTCTTTTCCATGCACTGTTTTACTTTGGTTTATGGTCAGTGCTGTCAGCATGAGGCAGTCATGTTTACAGAGCACCACTAAGTCAAATGTCTTAGCTGGATATTTCAAAATGTTGGATACCTTCATAGCCACAGGTGTTCAGAGCTGTAATTGCTGAGATAAGAGTGCTGCAGTTTGTGGAGCAGAGAATTTGATCCTCCTTTCCAAGTACAGTGCTGCCTGTGTCGGCTAGGCACACTGCCCCTGTCAAGGGGAGTCCAACCCACTGTTGGGTATAAATTCTAGCTGCAGTAGGTGGGATCCTCTGGCACAGCAGGTCTAATCCAAAGCCAGGTTCTTCTCAGTAAACACTCTTCCCTTTTTTTTTTTGTCTTTTAGCATCAAGATGGTGCTGATGTGGACCAGTGGGGACACATTCAAGACTGTTTACTTCATCCTGAATCAGGCCCCTTTCCAGTTCTCCATCTGTGGACTCCTGCAGGTATTTGTGGACATCGCTATCCTGTTGCAGGTTTACTTGTACAGCCACTACCCTCAGAAGCCCGTGTCCCACACTGCACACCCAGCCAGCACCAAGGCCCTGTGAGCAACTTGGCTGGGCAGGTTGCAGGTCAGCGGAGTCAGCCATGGCATCTCTTCTTCCACTTGTAAATACTCCTGTGTTGCCAAGTTGAAAGCAGAAATGAGAAAAAGAATGGAAAATACAGCTGCGCGTTCAGCTTGGGAGGTTCTGTGTTAAATAACTTGCTCTGTTTTCAGACTTAGCTGTACAGAACTGTTTCTTGGTGGGGGGAGGGGCACTTTATTTTTGCATACGTACCTATGAGCCTTATTAATTCACAAATGTTTGTCTATTTAATCACAAGGGCTGGATGGTTTGTGTTTTTAATGCTATTTAAAAATGTTACACCACAGAAATTATAGGATATTTTGTCTGAAACTTCTACCTATTTATAAAATATAAAGTCTGTATATTGGTGGGAAGTTTGTGGCATATACTAGCATTCAGTATCTCCATGATGGAGGAAGAAGTATTGAAGAGCAAATCCAGGAGCTTTCTGTTTTCTCTATAAGGATGTCTGGTGAGAGAAGGTGAGGATGGGAGGCCTTGCAAAGAGGTGAGCAGCCAGAAATGAGCCAGCCGCAGATGCTGTAAAGCTAGAGTGAGCAGGTGTCTGTCCCCGCTGCAGGAGGACACATGGAGGAGAGATGATGGAGGGGGTCTGATGGTGCTGGAGTCACATCAAGAGCTGGCACAGCCAGTCAAGCATCCAGGCAAAAGGAGGAGACTGCAGGGACCTTAGTCACGCTTTGAAACTATGGGGTGTGGGAATAGCCTGCCCAGCTCTTGGGGGGCAGCACTGCCCCTGCAGCTGTGCACAGGACAGAGCTGGGCTGTAGGGTGTCTTTCCCAAATCAAGGGGCCAGCAGATGGGTGTTTGCCAGGCAAGTATTTCTAGATGGTGACTGAGCCACAAAGATAGAAGCAGGTCCACTTCTATTGGCTCAGAAATGAAAAAGTTTGAGACCGAGAAAAAGCTGTATCCCCTGGAGTAGGACCAGTGTCTGACAGCTTTATTTGTTGAGGCTGAGATTCATATTCATGTTGTTCAATGCCAAACAAGAACCGGGTTATATTTTGGGGTGTTTCCTGCACTGGCCCAATGAGGAAGGAGTCCATGTTTTCCTTTTACTGTTGTGATCTTTTAGGCTCTTAAAGAAGAGATTCTTCTCTTTTAGAAGAATCAGCAGCCTGTACTGAGAGGGACTGAGAAAGCTGAAAGAATGTTCATGTAGATGTTGTTGTCTCTAAAGGCTATTAGCCAGCATAGGTCACCGTGCTCTGTCTGTGCAGCTGCTGGAGGTGTGGACCCCTGGGGGCTGTGACCAAGCCCCTGGACTCCTGTTGTGGCTGCTGTCATGAAACTGCCCCGGGTGAACTGAGGAGGTCATAGCAAGGCCCTTAGTCCCAGGAACAGCTATGCGTGTGCCTGCTTCCTCCATGGGGCTTCCTCCCTCTGCTGGGTGAGTCCCATCTGGTCACAGGCAAGGTGTTGGACAGATTTTCAGGATAATTTTTTTCCGTAAGAATATCCCAAGAGCTTGTTTTCTTAGCAGTTGCAGCAAATCTGAGGTTTGATAACTTCAGTGTGTAAATCAGATACTTCCCCTACCACACTTTCTTTGGGAACCTCACGATTTGAGTCTGGACTGTCTTCAGTGGTGGCAAACTGTCCAGGGGAGGGGAATCACACTGTGCCCAGGCACTGACTCCACTTTCTTTGTTCGATACCATACTCTTCTAGGCCTGAAGTGACCTTACAAAGACAATGTCCTCAGCATGGCAGACTTTGAATGTTTTGTTCCTCTCTTTTCTCCAATGTTCTGGGTGTGTTACAAGAACATCTGGGCTTTTGTCTTTTTTAATTGAAAAACTTAACAACTGGCTTCTCTGGTATGCTGCTTTAATGAGGATTGTATTTCTACTGTTTGAAAACAAACACTTTCTTGTGTGTTTTAATGGTCTGAAGGGTTTTTTTTAATAACTTGTAATGGTAAGATTTTTGTATTTGGTGGTCTTTTTCTAATATTCTGCAAAACAGGGATGTAAGGAATTAATGGTTCATAAGAAACATACTTTTGTATGTTATAGCTTCATCTGGGAGTGCACACTTTTGGCCACCTCTTTGGCTTTGAACTACAGATATTACTGAGGATAAAACAATTTCTGTTTTTTCCTTTTGGGTTTCTTCCTTGGGTGGATTCTTGAGTCTGTTATCAGTACCTAAACCTGCGAGCTCTGCAGACCAGTCTCACACCAGAGCAGCAAATGCTGGAAGAGAAGCCAGTGAAACCATGTCCAAGTCATCTTCTTTATGTGGCATTTAGCAAGTAGGACTCTTGGCCAGGAACTCTAGAACTTCTTGCAAGGTACTTTAGAGACAAAGTGTTACAGAACTTTAGTTTTGTTCTCTAATTGTCAGGAAGTATCTGTTTCAATGATCACCTCAGAGAATAAGAAATCGCTTACTTTAAATACATCTTTTTGAATGTATGGCACATTTCATGGACTTTGTTTTTTCTGTCAGTTGCAATGTTTTTTTAAATAAAAATTACCTATTATATATAAATTGCAGTGTTACTTTGTTTTGTTCAGGTACAAAATGTGTGCTTCTTAACTCTCATTATAAATCTTCTTGTCGGGAGTGTTGTTGATATGAATAACTAGCATGGTTTTTCCTTCTGATGAGTGAGTAAGCACAAGGCATAAATTGTCTTGAAGTCATGATGCACAGTAGGTATTCTGGATTTCATACCAGGGTAAACTTAACCATTGAGACCACATAACTTGTTTGTGTTTGCAATGCTCACAGTAAAAACCAAATTACTAACAGATTATTACGTAGCTTTAAAAGAACCCTGTGTCATGCAGACTGCAGACTGAGGTTGAAGATGGGACACAAATGAGGGATATGCTCTTGGCAGCCTCTGCACAGAAGATGAGGACACTGAGTCTGTCATCTCTTGGCCAATTGCTGCCCCAAGAGAAGTCTTGGCCACCCTCCCTGTTCGTTCTGGATGGGAAAACAAGCCAAGACTGTCAGGAGCAGCCCTGCAGCCACTGTGCACCTCCTGGATCTTGCCAAGCTGCTGATCCAGGATGTTGGGCCGCTCTGGCATGGAGAGGTAGTTTGCTATTGCTGTGTGCAGTGACTGCAGGAGCTGCAGAAGGGGAGCTGGGGAGGAGAGAAGGCTGGGAAGGGCAGGAGGAGACATGTGGGGGAGACTGAGCTTGGTCAAATAAGGGGCTGAAGGGGGATGCTCCTGAAGGGAAAAGAAGGAAAACCAAAACATGGAGGTAAAGGCAGGTAAATCAGCAAAGTGGGCAGGAAAGGAGGAATGTGAGGATGGGGAGTAAGCCCTGCCTGCTCTGTTGCAGTCTGCTGGCAGTGGAGACCCAAGCAGTTCTCATAGCAGCCAAGCCTGCTTAACACTTGCAGTGCCTGCACCTTCTCTCCCAGAAGAGTGGGAGATGTAACACCACTGCTGGTGTTACTGGCTGCTGCTTTGGCATTCACTGTGGGGAAGGAAGCCAGTTGTGGTGCTGGCCCCAAAAGAAATAATGGGGAACCCAAATCTCTGGGTGCTGCAGCAGCCAGGGCAGCAGCCCAGCCCTGCTGGCTGGTGCAGTGCTGCCTCAGGTCTCCCTCAGTGCAAATCTCTCCCTCTGCTGTGCATGGCAGGCATGGTTTGCACTGTGATATTTGAGATACATGCAGTTAGGTGGAATTAAAAACATTTTAAGACATAAAATAAAGCTCACATTTGGTACTGGTGTTAAGCAAAGATTGGCCCAGAGGTTCTGTTTGTTAAATCTGATTGTGATCCTTAGGCTTGAGAGCCAAGCAGGCTTCAAGGACCTGACTGACAACTTGCTGGAGGCTTTCTGTAAGAAAGAAGACATCAATATGTAAGTCAACAGTGTGCCAATAAATAAACACTGCCTGGATACCTGTGCCAACAGCAGTAAATAAAAGATGGGGACTGGAACATAACGTGAGGTTCACCCTGGGACAGGGGCAGGTCTTCCTGTCAGCCTTGTCTTCCTGCCAGCCTTGTAAAGCAGCCAGTCCCAAGTGGACGTCAGCATCTAGAACTGCACTGACAGCAAACAGCATTTCAGACCCCCGTCCTGCCCATCTCTGTCCCAGCTTATGTGCACTTGGCTCTGGTAGGTGCTAGCTGGTGGACTGAGGGGCTTTGCTCAGCTGCAGATGGGCCAGCAGCACCACACTGGATTTCTCTATCCATCAGCCCTTCCATGTGTCTCTGTCCTCTTCCATGCCAAGGTTTCACAGTCCTATAAGGCTTGAAGGTGCTAAGGGGAAGGCCAAGGATGCTTTGTCCCCTGAGGCATCTGCTGTGAGGCTGCCATAGCCTGTGCCTGTTCTGGCCTCAGCAGTGTGGGACAGCAGCCTCTGTCCAGCTTACAGCTGAGGAGATGACCAGCATCACATTTTTCTTTGCATTACTGCTTTTTCTTAACTGAGGCTGCTGTGGAGGAGGAGGTGGCTGTGCACATGGCTGTGTATGAGCTGAAGTTGTGTTTGACTTGGTACCATTCTCTTTAACTCTGTCCCTTTACCAGTTAACACATCCTTAACTCTCCTAAATTAGGATCTTCATGGCTAGTGTTGCCAGCTGCCAGAATCTGTAGGATCCATGCATACTTCCACCAAAGCGGACAGAAGAGGTGGCTTTGCTCACATATTTCGAGTCTTTATCCCATATGAGAGAGAGGAATATTTTTTTCCTTTTTTTCTTTTTCCTTGAGGCAAAACTAGTGTGCTGCAATTGTGAAGCACTTAGTTGTTCAAAGAAACAGGCATAACTACCTGCTGGCACTGATGTGCCTGCAGACAGCAGTGTGGCATTTATTATAGTTCGAGGTAAATGGCCTTAAAATCATCTGTGTGCTGTGTAAAAAAAAACCCCAAATACCATACACAACAAAATCAACATTCTCCAGCAGCTGATCAAAAATAGCAAGCATCACTCATAACAACAGCTGCCCTGGGTGAAATTCATTCTCTTCTGAGTGTCTTTTATGTCTGGCAATGTGTGCATCACAACTTTATACAGCTTCCAAAAATAATTTGTTTAAAAGGTTCCTGTTTTATATTTGTTTCCTCATCTGTCATCCCAATAGATGAAATGAAACTTTATTAAAAGCCAGGCTTTGACTAGGAGACAAAATGAATTGGGTTTTGTCACTTTATTAAAACTCTGTGCGTGCTGGAATTAATTATGTGCCTTTTGAAAAATACAAAGAACTCACTATTGTAGGACAATAGCAACTTGATGGAGAACAGCAATGATATGGTGTGTGTCATCAGTCTCTTTTTCTACACAGCTGCTGAGCTGCAGTTGCTGTCCCAGCACTGGTTTTTTCATGCTGCAAGGCCAAAAGCTGCATTGATTTGTGGTTACTTGCTAGCATTGCAAGCATGAAACACTTCATTCTGCAAGGATGTCCACTCCAACATGGCTTTTCTAGTAGTAAGGTAAGGGTGCTTGCAATCTGTGGGCTTCACCACCCTGAGGAGATGCATTCTGCACCCTCCATGCGCACTAACCACAGTCACGTAATTCACACTGGAGATGGAGCATGAAACACACCTGGGTATGCATGAACCAAATCACCATGAGGAGTGAACTTTGAGTCCACCTAGTGAGTCTGTTGGGTGCCACCTTAACACTGAGTGTCTGATTGCCACCAGAAGATGCAGTGCTGCCCCTCAGCACCAGGCCACACTGTCCCCCCGCCACTGTTCCCTTTGCTGGTTTGCAATCAGCTGGCTGCAAAGCTGTGTCCCTGATGTCAGACCTTAATAATCCCTAATGAAAGAAATGCCTGCACCGGGAATAAAAAAACAGTAAAATTAAAATCTTTCATGAGTCACAGCAACCCAGTGCTGGCACTGCTTTGCCAGGAGCCTGAGTCAGCCCAGGCATCAGCCACCAGCCCTTGGCCCTCCTCTCTAGCACAAGGAGCAGATGTGTTCCTGGTGCTGCTGGGCCATGAAGGGTGGGCAGAGCCCAGGTGTGGGCACCTGCATTTGGTTTGCCTGCAGTTCTATACAGCTGGGGCTTTGCTGACTCAGGTGCATCCTGCAGGGTAGGGGATCTCAGTTTTCCTGCCTCCATCTCCTGCAGTGCTCAGCAGCAAGTAACATGTATTACTTCACATCAGCACTGTGAAACACCACCTCCCTCCGCACCCAAATCACCAGACACAAAGAGTCAGCAGCAAAGCTTTTAATTTTTATTAAAATAAACTGTAACTTTTCCATGTCCTTTGCTTCATTCCTATAAGGAATGGCTTAATATGAGAGTTTGCTAATGTAGGATTGGTTTTACAACATAAGCCAAGGCAAAATAAACCCTAAACAACAGACCAGACAAATCACATTCTTCAGTACATCAGGTTTTGTTCCCTTCCTGGTGGGTGGAGAATATGGAGGGTGACACTGCATGGCTTTAGTACAATAGGATTGTAGGTACAAGAGACTGCTGGGTTCCATCTCCCTCTATTCCCTGATCACATCCTACCTGTAGGAGCACTGAAAGACCCACACAGCATCCTGACTTGGACCAGCTGCACAGCTCCTCCAGGGTGGGGCTGGAAAGCTCATGCATGGGGCTGGCATCAATAAGCAAACATGCAGATGCCACCATATGATTAATTTTCCCTTCAAATTGACTTAAATCCTTTGAGAATCAGGAAGAAGAGCCAGAACACTTGTTCTAATGACAGAATTGTCTTTTTCTTAGTAGGAGAGCAAAACCGAAAGGCTACTCCTAATGCAGAGCACAGTGCTGCACTGCACTGAAGGTGTCTCACTGGCTTCACTGGGTTTGTACTGTTCCCCTACTCCTGTTTGCACACAACTGCACTCAGTGCAGCCACCAGCACCGAGGAACACTGCACAGAGCTGGGAGTCACTGCTGGTTTAACATCACCCTCCCCTTCTTGAGCTACATGTAGTTCAGATTGGTTCGGTTGCCTGTGAAACACATTTCTCCATACATGAGAGATGGAAATAGTTAACAGAAAGTGGAGAAACATCATCATTTGTAATGGTATTTTTTACACTTGACTGTTAGCAAAGGAAAAATAACCAAGTTGACATTTAGTACCATAGCCAGGAATATTTTTTGTATGTATATTTCTGTCATGGGACTAAGATATAAAGCTTAGGAGGGTAAATATGCATCTCTACTAAATAATGCAAACTGTGCTCACACACAATTCAGAGCTGGCAGCTCTGGCTGCACTGCCTCATCTGCAGGAGACAAAAGCAAGCCCCTGGTAAAGCTGAAGGGATGCTTCTGCCCTTCTCCTTCCCTCGCCCCTTGGCTTTCCTGAGGTTTGTGTTCCTTGGTGGTGCTGCCAAAAAAAAGGTGCTGTGGGGCGTGGCAGCATGGGGAGCCCCTTGCTCAGCCCCTGGCACAGGGAGTGCCACTGAGCAGGGTAGGGAGGAGGTGGCACGCTGGTTGCTCTGCCATATGGCACCTGGCACAGGCTGTGCTTCACATTACATTCTGCTGGCTGGCTGTGTTCAATGGCTGCTCCTTGGGCGTACCCAGAGATACTTGCTCAATAGAAAAGCCCTAAGAAAAGCAATGGAGCAGAGCTGTACTTGGTAGAATTTCTAGGGGTACCTTTCAGAGGTCCCTTAAGATCAGAAGTTGGTCTTTAGAGAAACCTTCTGTGTGTCTGCCCCTCATTTATGTAGTTCAAGGCATTCTTGCAGAACTGACCTCCCCTCCACTGCTTCTTGTGCTGCCAATGTATGTCCTCTGCTGTTCAGCATCAAGAACTTCTCTTGGCTTATTGGTCCACCAAGGGCAGACCCTCCTGCTCACCAGCACTCGGTGGGAATGTGGCCCCGAGTCCCCTTGTACTGTCACCACTTGGGAGCTCAATGTTCTCTTGCCGCTGGCGCACCTGCCTGCTGGCTACTCGCTGCTGCTGCTCCTTCAGCTCACTGTAGGAACGGGAAAAGGTATGAAAGATGGACGTGACCGGGAAAGCCATCAGCAAAATCCCACTCAAGATACTGCTCAGGGCTACCACCTGTCCGGGGATGCTACGAGGCACCATGTCCCCATAGCCCACAGTAGTCATGGAGATCACAGCCCACCAGTAGCTGGTGGGGACGCTGGTGAACTCCTGCTTGGCTCCCAGCTCGCTCTCAGCCAAGTAGACCAGGGGCGAGAAGAGGGCCATGGCGACGCAGAGGAAGAGCAGGAGCAGCCCGAACTCGCGGGTGCAGCGGCGCACGGTGAGCCCCAGCGTCTGCAGCCCCAGCGAGTGCCGCGCCAGCCGCATCACGTACAGGATGCGCAGCGCCCGCAGGAAGCGCAGCACCAGCCCCACGCGCTCCAGGTATTTGTTCCCGGCGCCGCCGCCAGGCTTGCTGCTGTTCTTCGTGGAAACCACGTCCACAATGAGAGAGATGTAGAAAGGCAGAATGGCCAGGATGTCGATGATGTTGAGCGGCGTTTTCAGGAAAGCACACTTGTTTTCTGCCTGGATGGATCTCAGCAGGAACTCAAAGGAAAACCACGCCACACACACCGTCTCCAGCACAAAGATGTCATAGCACTTCCGTGAGCATTCACCCTGGGGAGAAGAGGAGGGGGAAACACATAAAAGAGGGAAGAAACAGATTTAGCCAGGGAGTGAAACAAAGAGAGAGTGTCAGTTCTTAAAGGAAAGCACCACGTGAAATTGATACGAATTATGATGTGCCAAAGCAAAATCATGGCTGCTGAGAGGTACTAAAACCAGAGGCTACATGTTTGACTACAGGACAGGTGCACAATGCTCTGGAGTGTCCCAAAGCTGCCAAGAACTTGATGTGATCTTATCAGCTGTTGGCCAGAGAGCCTACTGCTAAAAGGCCAATGCCTCACACTTCATTCCTAACCAAGACTTTAACACCTTTTAAAAAGGACTAATACAAGATTCATGGACAGTAATAAATGTGTGATCCTCCATTCCCTTCCTGATCAATAATAAATTGCTTACTAATGGCTCATAAACACCTACAGCATTTTAAGTTATATGCTTGGAGTTATCTATAATCTATTATTCACTAAATACAGTACATATTTTATATTCCAGTGAACATTTATTAACACACTACCCCTACAGTCAAAAGCTTATATAAAGTACTGAGAAATTTAGGCATTTTAAAAAGAAAAAATACCACAGGATAGAGTGGAGTATGGAGAGATAAATGCTTTAGTTCCGGCACCTGTAACAACTAGTGACCTTCCCCAAGCTTTCTTCACCTGCTCTTCCCTGCAGGCTCACTTGGTGGCAAATAAAGAGAGCAGTGGCTCTTTAGTTATGATGCTTATAAACAAGTCAGCCTCAGTGCACTGGAAAGGCAATAAACAATAATGCTGGTGATGGCCACTCCTTGGTTGTTAATACTGTGGCAATTCTCTGCTATATCACTCTTGGTACCTCCAGCTGAATAATAACTTCTCTAAATAAACAGATTTTGATGTGGACAATTATAGGGCTAGTGCTGTTTCCTCTGTTAATGCTCATATAAAAGTGTGAATGCTCTGGGGGCTTTGTGGGGAAGGCAAGTGTATACTTATTTAAGGGAAGTGTATATTTATTCAGTGTGCCAGTTTGAACAGTTTGTGAAACAGTTTGTTGTAAGGAGTCCGTCCATGCTAGTGGGGTGTATGATTCCCACTGGATGCAACAGGTATTGGGTCCCAATGCCCAACCTTGTTTTACTTGCCTATGCCAAATTATAGCAATAAAACATCAGTTGAGAATGGCGAGGCTGTGTCAAGCTGGTCCCCATTTCACCACTGCAGAAGCTGATAAGCTGGCACACCTATTAACAGTTCTGCCACGTACTCAGCCACAGGAGTCTTTTGCTCCAGAGAGGCAAGGAAAATTTTAATGCACAGCACCACATCCTAACTTCATCCCTCTGGAAGCGTGTATGCACATTGTTTTTCCCTGGTTGGAAAGAAAGCAACAGAAAACTGATGAGGCTTTTGCCCTCTTCGCTAACTGCAGCCTTCCCCAAAATGTGGAGGGACTGGATACCTTTCAAGGGCTGCTGCACTGCCAGCAGTGAGAGCAGTGTCATCACATTGAACTCAACGCCTTAGGTTACCTCAATATGATAACCAAATGATAACCTCAATGATAACCAAAACACTGAGGCACCCTGCACATGTTACACTTAAGAGATTAGACAATAACTAAAGAGATGTCAACAAAAAAAACAGATGTGAAAAGGAATCCTCAGAGCCAGCATTTATGGTCTTTGTAGTAACCACAATAAAAAATTGTAATGTCTTGTGTTTATGGATTTTTGTTTTGTATTCCACTTCCAATTGGCACATGATGTACCTCCTACTATTTCCCAGGGGGTCATGTTGATATGGAGAGAAAAATTACTTGTGCCATTGAAATTACTGTCAAGATTTTAAGCATATTGCAGGGAGGAATAATCATCTTATTTTACCAGTATAGTAGCTCTGATAGCCTGTCTTTAAATTCTAAGTTTTGATAGGTGTGAACATAGAAGGAGCTTAATTTATATCTGCCTCACCAAACTAATTTGGTCATAAGTAAGTATTTTTGTCACAATCAAAATACATAGGATATAAGATTTTGTTTCTAGGAGCTTTCCTCCTATCACAGCATAATCGTGCTGTCAGGCTCTCCTATCAAATACAGAATCAAGATGCTTTCACACCCCAACACAAATCTGGCTCTGTGAGCCAGAGACAAAACTGGCTTTTTGACAAAGTCAGTGGAAGGACTCTGCCTGTACCACTGTAACTTCTCTCTTTATGACCCAGGAACCAGCCCTCAGACCAATATTGTCCCAGAGCTCTGCTGCCTGGGAATCTCTCATCAGGATATGCTTGATCTTCCACCTAAGGGCAATGGCAGGAGGTGATTTGCAGCTTTTCATCCTAACCTCACAGGTGTTTAAAATGATCAGATTGAGGTGTTAGGATCATAACCCAGAGAAAAATAGTTATGGCTTGTGTAAATCAACAGCAGTGACAAGATAAATACCCAAATGTGCAAATTTGCTTTTTCTGGCAGGTGCACCATTATTTGGACCACCATCTATGGAAACTCAGATACACCTTGCCTTAAGAGCCCTATTTGGCAGAAAGTGTTCTGGATTCTGATGTGCATGTATAGACTTTTCATGCCACTGAAAATTTTATGGAAGTCAGTGAAGCCTATGGAGAATTTAGCCTTAAAATAAATGTGCAGAGTCACTAATGAGATTAATAGCTAATTTGGCACCTAATTCCCCCAGCACTTTGTATTAGCTCCATATGGAAAGGAGACTCTCCTAAGTGCTTCTGTGTGTGAGTTTTGGTGTAGGAGAAAACAGGAGTGAAGGTTGTTCCTCACTAATGGGCTACCAGGGAAGATGACTTTCAGAAGACTCTGTCTGCTGTCCCACACTCTGACATGTTTACCCTGTGTAGGTCACAGACTTAAAGCATTGCTATTTATGCATTCAGTCTTCCTGCAGAGCTACATCCCAAAGTAATGGGAGCAGCCTGGCAAACTTTGTTCAGCCAAGCTCAAGAAGCTTGGTGGAATGTGGAGCTCAGATAATCCAACACTGCAGAACTAAGCTGCATCTTTGCCCATCAAGATAATGAGGAGCTGAAATTTCCTCCATCCAGAGCCAATGCTAGGCCCCGACTTTTTTCCATTCTTCCCACTCTCCACAGCTGACAAATAATATGAAAGTCAAAATGTTTACTTTCAGTACAGTGGAATGATAATGTTCTACTACACAGAGTTTGTTTCAACAGGATGAAACAATCCCCCCTTCTAGCTAATTCATAATTATGTCCAGCAACTTGCTCAGTATCCTTATTAACCTATCACAATCTGAACAAACCAGGCTCTGTCCAAAGGCTGTCATAAGAATAAGAGTGTCTGAACATGCTTTTAGAAAACAGATCTGTGTGTCAATCAACCTGCCAGAGATCTCTTTTTTCCACTAATAAAATGTCTTCCTATCCCTTGGACCATCTTTCAATATGATCTAGGTGTGACCTATTATTATCCTCACATGTTATTAAAAGCAACAATGCAGAATTGTATTTCATGCTCTTTGCATTTCATTTCTTCCAGTTGCAGCTATTTTTCCTTGCTGTTTTTTTTTCCTGTTTGAATACAGCATTGGTTAAGAAAGGGGAAAAAAAAGGCAGTGTTTTGCTTTCTAAAGCTTCTAACTATGTGTTCCAGTCTAACTGGATGCTGTAATTCTGCTTGGTTTTTTGAGGTTTTTTCCGTTCAAGAAAACAAAGCAAAAATTCTCAGAAAGGCACACACACGGATGAAAAAATCAGGAATTAATCAGCCATTGGAACACAACAAACCAAGCCCTAATAGAATATGGCATCCTGCTCAAAATAGGTCTTCATCAAATCTGTATGTTCTTGTAAAAGATTGAGCTATACCAACTTGTGGCCATAAACATGTTATTAACACACTGCCTTTTACTTTTTATAAGCAAAACAGCTCTCTCTCATACCAAACAACAAAATATCTTCACCCTGTAATCTAATGGATATATTTTTATTACTACTTTTTCATATTTAGATTGATAAAATTGAACTGCAGGGAAAATAGTTGTTCTTCACAAAGTATGTATATTTATTTATCTGTGTACATTTGTTTCTTTGAAACTGCGAGCTGTTTTCTATTTTGTTTTGTTGAGGTTTTTTGTGCAGAAATTTCTTGAGTATGGGAAATTATCTGTAGCTACACAGGAATTGGGGGCTATAAACTAATGTCAACACAGGGCACAAGGAAAGAAAGTGAGAAAGGCATCAGTGAGTAATTCTGTGCAGTCAAATTAAAGTGAGTCTCCTTCATTAGGACCTATAGAAATTTGCTGTCAAAAAGCCAACCACAGCATCTTTCTTTTGGAGAAACGTTTTCTTTGCCAAAAGTTCCTTTGGCAAAAGGAAAATTACAAAAAGGAAAAATGGTGTCAGTCGAGTTCAAATCCATCTGTTTCATTTCAATTCATTGTTCTGTATGGCCTGTCTAAAAGTTGAAAACATCTTTCAGAAACATTTCGGTTTGGCTTGCAGAGTCCATTTCATTTGTGCTTTCCTGTACTGAACGTCAGAAAAATTCTCACTGTGTGTTGTGTGACTTCTTGGCCCTGCCTTTGTCCTTTGGTCTCCTGAGAAGAAATTGTGACTTCCTCAGATTCTTGCAGATTCAAATCCCTCTGCATTAGAAGATGTCAAAAGCCAGATCACCTCTAGCTGCCCCAGTTCTTGTGTTGCTTTCCATGCACTTTTTTGTAAGATCAGCAGCTCCACAGCACTTCAAAGGAAGAAATTTCAGTGCTGCCCACTTTGACCCTATAGTGAGATTTCCCTTACTGTCAAATCTGTATGTTAAGAAAAAAAGAAACCCCAACATGAGAGGCATTGTGTACAAAAGTACTTACATAAACTTGAAAATCATGACATTTCTAAAATTATATTTTTGTTCATGTCCGCTTGCCCCTTGTTGTTTGAGCCTTTTGGGTCACATACTTCAAGTGTTTCTCTGTGCACATCAGATCAAACTCTTTTTTAACAAGTGTGGAACTTGAAATTCTGACACAACTGAGATCTCAGCATCAGAGATCTGTGTTAAGAGACCTGCAGAGAAAAGAGACCTGCAGCCCTGAGGCTGCTGACAAGTCTGCCTAGTCCCCAGTCCAGAGGCTTAGGGTGTTCCTTCTGGATTTGGGTGGGAGGCTAAGATGTTTCAATGAAGATCTGCAGGGTGACTCAGAGGACAGACACTCCTCCACTACCAATTATTCAGCAGCCCAACACTCGGAGCCTTTGCTGGGCTCTGGAGAGACCCAGCTCCTACTCCTGTGGGAGCAGGGGGAAGCTTGCATCTGGCTCTGTCCCAGTGTGTGGGAGCGCCTGGAGCACTTGTGCTGGGTCATTTGTCCCCTCTTGTCATCATAAAATGAACAAGCCTTTCCTGAGAAAAATTCCAGCAAAAGAGCAACATTCCCAGAAACATGCCTCACCAACAAGACTCAAAGGTAATGCTCACGCTGGCACTTTCTGATGAAAGGCAATTTTCAGATGAAAAGTGATTTTCTGGTGAAAGCATCCAGGTAATTTTCACAGCAGGGATAAGTGCACGACTCCCTGCGATGTGACCTACCTTGGAAGGGCAGCATCCCACCCTGCCTGGCCTGGGCTCAGGCAGCTCCCCTCGCTCTGACCACCCACAGACACGCTGATTGTAGCTCAGGGCTTCTGCCATTGACGCCAGGGTCAGGCTGAACTCACAGTCAGCCTGCTCCGAATATTTCCCTGTGCTCAGGAACAGAGATGTTTCAGATAACTGCACAGCCTGTCCTCAAAGCTGGCTGGCTATGAAGTTAAAGTAACAGTTTCTGTTTTTAAAGTCACCAAAGGGCCATGAAAGAGTCCTCTGCTTATTGCTATCCACACTTTGATCCCTAACTTGAGTTTAGTTCTTTTTTATCTTCAGCCCAGCTGCCAGCAAAGGTAACCTGTGCCTTCCGAGGGGAAGTAGGGCTGTTGCTACCTTTGTGCAGCCCTGTGATGGACACAAGATAGCTCTTGTACAACTTGTCTTTGTTGAGGAGAAAGGGTAAGGAGGTGGGCAGGAGGTACACCTGCTTATCCCGCTGGATTTCCCTTGATCCCGAGACAGTACAGCCCCAAAATGCCACTTCTCAAAACCCCTCAGCCTGCCATTTTCATCCTGCCAGTGACGCTGCAAATAAACACGGAACACCAATAGGAACATGGGAGATGCCAAAAGACTATGGCAGCTGCTAGAAGGTAACTGCAGGGTGTGCTAAAATACCCAGCCAGAGTCTCATCAGCCTGTGGAATTGCATGCTGTGCTATTCACTTGCAGTCACGCAGCCAAGCGGTTACTGAGATACCTGCATGTGCCTTGCATTTGTCTCCAATTGCTCCTCTGGCCAGTAACTGTGAAGCCACATGGTTGTGTTCACGGAAATCTCAGAAAAGGGTCTGGGAGTCAATGGTAGGGAAGAGAGGACCACGTGAGGACTTCACCAATGACTATCCCTGCAGACTAAAGAGACAGAAGACACGGATGGCACTCCTGATCCAGGAGGCTGCAGAGGGAACCAGCGGTGTTTCCTTGGGTTACTCTGCCCAATCCACAAGAAGCTGCTGCTTTGGGCCATCTCAGTCCCAAACTGTACAACCAAAATTAGGCACTGCATGCAAGCCTCGGGTTCCTAGGCCACCAAAACTGAGCTTCCAGACCTGTTTAAGTGACACCTTTTTCCCTAGAAATGCTACAGATATCTTAACAGCTGACTGCATGGATTTGGCATATACATCTTAATTGTGGAGAAAGACACAGGCATGAGGGATTCAATCACCTACCTGCCAGGCAAAACTTGCTGTGATCCTAAGGCTTTCTTCCATTTCCCTGCCTCCTTCACCTACTGCCCCTGACACAAGCAGATATATTCTTTGGTCCACTATCCTGCGTCTTCTTCCCCCAGCAGAGTTGTTGAGAAGAACAGGAAGCAGGTAAGTAGTACAATGCACAAAATGCCCTTCTGAACTAGCTCTCCTCATGCCTGCACCCTTTTTTAGCACATACTTCTCCAAAAGCAACAGTATTTGCTAGACGGTAAAAAAATGCTATCTGGCTCTACTTTATGGAAAACAATCAAAACCTAAAATCAGCAAGAAGCAGGAAACACAGAAAGAATAAAACAGACTATGAAATATTTATGAAACAGAACACCATCAACTTGCCTGATTTTCAGATGCCTATCAGGAACAGCACAGCACCTCATCCAGAGAGGCTGGGGGAGGTGTCAAGATATCCAATGTCTTAAAGCTCCTCAGACTCTGTGACCTGGCTGGGAAACAATGGCTTAAGGAAACTGTGTGAGCTCCACCAGCCAGCTGCTCCTCTCTCCCACTCTGACCACCCCACACAGCAGGAGTGAGGGGCTATACCATAGCATAAGGAGGACAATATAGCCTGGGTAACGTTTTCTGCAGATGTGGTCCAGGAGTGTCTGGGAAGGGCAGCAGTACCAGCTGAATAACTGCAATAACAGCAGGGTAGGAGGGCGAAGGAAAGGGACCTCACATGCTCAGTCTATACTGGCTACATGCAAAGGGAACCCAGTGCTGGCCAGAGAAGAAATAGCTACGACAGCTTTCATAACGTGGACTCTAGAAGACACACGAGGTTCCAAAAAAGACCCTGCAGGAACAGGGAAGACCAGAAACCTTTTAGATGAAGCTTCTCAGTTTTGAGGGTTGGGGGCATATGTAGCACCCATGAGAACAGGGGTCTGCACTCGCCTCAGAGCACCCTTCCAAGTCCTACCTGCCCATAAGGTTTGGCTGGCAAAGGAAATGATCACTTGGTGCTGCTGGAGTTGGCCCTTGGGGTCTGACATCCCACCTGGCTGGTCCACAGCTTTTGTCTGTGCATGAGGGTAAGACATAAGCTGGCTTTTATTAATATTTAGAGAATTACAACCTATGTGTACAAGAATAGATTTACTGCCGTTTGCTTGAACAAATATTCTAAATTAAAACACTACTTTTGTACCTGGGGTCTGCTTTGGCAATTTTACAACCATTCAGTGCCATTAGGAAGCTGTCTGAAGATGAATAGCTACACAGGAAGACACACTTGCAGGAGAACAAGGTATTGTATTTGAAACTCCTCAACTCCCATGGCATTTGAGGCAGGATTTCACAGACTGCAGCCCATATGGCTTGCTTGTCTCTGCCCTGCAGCTGACCCCTCTCTGGGAAACACCCGTGGGTGACACAGGGGTCCAGGTGTGCCCCCGATTCCTGCACAGCCTGCTGTGCTTGGACCAGGCACAACCTGCCCAGCCTGGCCTCAGGGGGCAGCTCAAGACAGAGGATTTATCAGTCACTGCCACTGACAGAGGCAGGAAGGCAGGAAAAGGAATGACGATTTCACCAAGCCAAGGTGTCCTTCAAAGAACAGTTTCAATTTAGAAACACCAATGTTCTTAGTATTTCTGACTAAAATTACCTTGAATTTTCTATTTCCAGATTTCCAGAATGTTTTTCTTGGGTTTGACCCAGTTTTTAATGGAAATTGAAAGTAAAAATCCCCAGGAGAATAATAAAGCACTAGGAGTGTCCTTGCTGACAAGTGTTCCACTCTTCCCCTGGTTTTACATTAACAGAAATCTTCCTTCTCAGCCCCCTCTCTTTTCTAGCTCTGATAGAGGCATCAGAGCCTTGGAAGTTTACAACGCTTTTTTTAAAAATAATCCAGTATCTGTAAATCTAAGAAAATGCTTGATCCTGAGCTTTTATGTGAAGAGGCCCCAGTACACTGCAACTTAACAATTCTGATTTCTGAAGAATTGTATTTTCTATCCTAGTGCTCTGAAAACAAGACAGACTCAGTTGGCGCTTGGGAAAGCTTGAGCAATGGACCTTGGCACTCGCAGCACACCTGCTCCTCACAGACAGGGCAGGATTGCAGAAAGAAAGATGAGGGCTATCTCCCTTAAACCAACCCAGCATAAAACTGCAGAATCAGAGCAGGGCTGAGCTCCTGGCAAGGGCACTTGGGTGCAGTTTGAACAGTTTCCCCAGGGAATGGGAACATCTGCACACCCCTCCGAAAGAACTAGCCTAAGGGAGACAGGGCTGTGTGACAAAGCAGTGGCATTCCCAAAGCTTTCACACCTACCTAATACCTGGGAAAATATGATGTGGTGGTACCTGGCTGTGCTCACAGATATCCACAAGTATCCACTGCCTAGAACTGTAGTCTTCCTAAACCCAGCATCCTCTTTCCATCTTCTTCTCCTAAAGTTTGTCCCACACTATAAAAGAACCTCAGTCTTGTTCTCCCTCTCTCTCTCACTTACTAATTATATTAAAAGATCAACTGATTCTTAATAGCATTTTAAAGTGTATTTTCCCTCTTATTTACCCCAGTTTCTCCCTCCTTTCAATCATTTTTTGAAGCTCTTCTCCTGCCTCCCACTCACTGCTGGCTCTGTTTTACTGACCCATATTAATTTCACTGGTTCCTGCAACCCTGTAACCTGCTGCAAGATCGGGGGGTGTCTGTTTTTTCCCTTGGAGGAAAGGAGGACAGAGTCAAGCTTACTGTTTTCCTTCGACTTTCTTTCCAAACCTGTATCTCTCCCCCTGCCTTTATCCTCTTATCTGAGAGCAAGGGAAGGATTTGCGTGTGTTGCCTGCGGGAAGATTTGCCTTCCTGCTGGTAGCAGCTCAGGCACAGCTGGCAGTGAGCTCCTGCAGTGCCCTTGCACTGAAATGCTCGAAGCTGGGATGGGTTTTTACGAGGTGGATGTGACCATGGCAAAACCACACACGCTTTCATATTCTCTCTTTCTGCTCAAGGCAACAGTAAAAACAGAGCTTTCTGTGGCAGCAGTGCAGCATACAAGAGCTTACTTTAAAATATTTCTACTGTGTATGAAGGCAACAAGCTGCAGACTGGGAGAAAATCTCTGCAGTGTCTGCTCAGACAGAGCAGGGACTTTTTGGGAGCATGCTGCAATTTCTCTTGTCATCATCTCTACCCAGTTACCAGGTGCCAAGTTCCCAGCACAGCTCAGGATGTACTGGATGGCTGGGACCTTCACACTATTCTCTGTATTTCCTATTTGAATCCAGGCTCAGGAAATGAGGTGGGGCAGAGGGAAAGGGATTGTTATGGAAGGGTGAGTGAATGGCCAGAGGGGTGGGCTGGCACAGGTCCTGGTGAACAGCCTGTTTGGGCTGTGGCTAAGCCCCACCAGTAACATGTCCCAGTCCCTGTGGCACTCCCTACAAACACAGTCAGTGCTGGACAAGACACCTGGGTTAGGATGCTGCTTCATGGGACCACACTCATGTCACATCACTCTTCAGAGAGCTTCCAGGCTTCTGAGCTTTTTCTGGCTGCCCTTGCCTTTAATCACAATTATGAACTGTCACTGCTCATCTTACTGATGCTTTCAGGTCTGAATATTCACGAGAGCTAAGGAAGTCCCAGACAGTGAGAAGATGTACAGCATCCTTGCTGGCACCTCCTGCACCAGCGAGCCAAGGACAGGATGACAATGGCTCACCACCCTGGAAGGACAGAAGAGGTTCCTGAGCTGATCCCCTGTGGAGCAGAGGATCTTGCCAAGTGGCTCATGAATCATATGCATGGTTTCAGCTGAGCTGAGTTGTAATGTTTAGAAGGACTGACAGATTGTTCTTAAAAACTCTGTGAGATGCACACAGGCATGTCTAGATAAATGGTTTCCATTGTTAATTACCAACACTGTAGCAACTTTAATTCACAGCATGAATTTGTCCAGCCACAGCTTTCAGTTATTTCAGTTCACTGCTGCCCACAGACATTCTCCTATTATGATTCCCACTGCATTAAAAGCACTTCTAGTGTCTCACTATAAAGCAGAACTTTCAGACTTTAAACCATTTTTAAAACTTTTTTTCAATTTGCCTACCAAACGGATATCAATCTGGACACAGTATCTCATGCCTCATCTGATATCTTATGCTGGTTTTCTGCTATTATGAGACCTAAGGGAATTTTTTTTAAGCAATAAGCAAGCTAATTTTTGAAAAATACCTTTTTATTAAGGAAGAATGTTGTGTGGCACTAATTCAAATGTCTTACCTACATCAGAAGTTACTTTTTTCTGGAAACTTTATAACCGCAAAAATTATATTAAATTTGATTAATGAGTGGTGTTCTACACAGACTAGATCAAAATGTGACTGACTGTACTCAATACCATGCTTTTGATGTTTTTACTTGGAACTAATATCATGCTTACTGTTAAAAAACCTAACAGCTTTATAGTTTTCTCCTGGTCCTTTCTCAAGCCTTTGTTTAAAAACTTTTGCAAAAAATCTTACAACCATTTTTTTTCCATCTGTACATACCATTCAATTTGTCTTGACTATAAAGGTCTCCATAGACACTGCAAAAACCCCCACTTCCAAAAACTTTTATGTTTCATCTCCATTGCCCCACTCTAGGCAATGAAAATATAAGCATTTATAATGTTGAATAATTTAATGCAATTCTTCTAAGTGCTGTACACATGAATCAGCTCATTACCTCAGCCTAGCTATATGAGGTGTAGCCAAATGTAAATCTGCCTGCTTTCTTTCATTCCAAACCTCCAGAACTGATAGCAACATATCCTGGAGCTCTGAAATGAAATTTCCAGAAAATATTTTCATTTCAAATAAATGAAGGAGTTTTCTCTTTCAGAACACTGGGACAGTACTCAATAAGCTCACAGCGCCCAAGCTCTCCTGCAAAAAGGCAGTGGAGCAATCTATGGAATACAGGAGCTGTGCTGTACCCCCAGGATATTAGACTGTGATGAGTAGCTGTAGTAATTTTACAAACATGTCTAAAGGCCAAGCGACTATTGTGAGATTGCTTCAGAGACTCCCTGGATGATTTACCTGGAAGTTTGGAGAATAAACCCATTGCTAGGGATAGATACTTACGGTGGTGGAACCAGAGAGATATTAAAAGAAATTAAATGCGGAGCATATTTTGCTGGATGAGCCACACTGCACCAAATATAAACCAGTTAACAATGTGACAAAGTTACCAATGCTTTTTTGAAATAATTTAGCTGTTTAATTATTTATCACTAATGTTACATTGCAGCATATTTATATAATATTTAAAAGAAGACCTAAGTTTGCTATTTATTCATGAGACGATATCCTGCAGACAGAAAGAGTTCGTTGTCACAGAATAAAGTTATTAACAAGTCAAAAGTAATTTTATCTTAGTCAACTCTTGCCTTGTTCCTAAGCAGTGCAGAGAAACACTCTCCATTTTTATACTTTTAAGCCTGAAACACTGCAGAAAATCTCAGATGGCACCCAAAGTCTATATTGTAATCTACTGTCCTCAAAATCTTCTAGGCCAGCTCCTTGACCCATAAGGATTTCTCTCTTTACTTGGGAAAAGCAGCCCAACAGCAGGTGCTGCAGTGAGACCCACTGATAGGAAGAGCCAGGCATGGAGAGCTCAGGTGGTGACTTCACTGAGAGGGGAATTTTGAGCAGAAGATCTGCAGCAGGCTCACTAAGGGGCTGGTCACACAGTGCTGTGTCCCCACTCCCAATCCAAGGGAAATTTTTAGAGAAAGAAAATACAACATTCCTCCTAACCCTCCTGATAAAAGAGAGGATGATTTTCTTACTGGGACCATAGTTCCTGTATCTGCTCCTGAAGCAGCTGCCATGACGGAACAACCAGGCACATCTGCTAAAGTTTAGAGAGCTTCAATGTAGTCATGACTAAATACAGCCAGCACTCTGTCCACACAACCAATAGCAAGAACAGCCAGTCATCCCTTCAAACATTTTCTCTTCATTAATAGCCTGAGGCAGCCTTGCAAAGGGGAAGGACTGTCTCATAAAAGAGGTGGAAAAGCTGGCACATGGTGTGCTGTATGACCAGGGGTTTTGCAGACAGCAGGGGTCCCAGGCAGTGGCTGGCAGAGCTGGTGCAGAGGGCAGTGAGCTGTGCAGCAGCGATGCTGGGGACTCCCAGTGTGTCTCCTCTGTTTGTGAATACACTGAGCTCGGCCAAATAAACTGATACTTAGGTATGCTCCATATAACAGCTGAATTTGGGAAAGGTGGGATTTAGATTCAGATCCACAAAGCAAAAACAAATGTATTCTTTCACATTAGGGACTGTATCATTCAGATGGCTCACAGACAGCTCCCAGGAAAATGATCAAAGGACATGATCACCACTTCTCGATATTTGCAAAGAACATTTTGTCACTGGTCTCACACCTATAAATCCCATGGGAGCCAGATAAAAGATGCACACCACTCAGAAAGCCCCAGAACTTGACATTTAAGGTTTAGGTAGAGCAGTGCAGAGGTTCTCAGCTCTGTGATTTTAATGCTGTCTGCGTGACACACAGAAGCAATGTCACTTACTAAAACCAAACCCCATCACTTCCCACTGCTTTCAGACAATCTTGAGCTGTCTGAAAGACAACTTGCCTAGCAAATGTCTCTGACCACCAGAGAGGAGTTGGGAGACCACGCTAGGATGACTCAGACTTGAGAACTTTGCAGTTACTCCTCAGTTTGGACTCAGCATGAACTAAGTTCGTCTCACTTGCAAAAAGAATTTCCTTGCCTAGAAAAAAATCTTGTAGGTGAGGCACGAGGAAGCTGCCCAGTACTTGAACAGCAGACAGATGTAGTTTTATTTTTGTTATAATGATGGCCATAGACATCGTGTGTTTAAGATACTTTGTTCCACAGCATTCCCAATTTAAATGCAGGACTACACAGAACAGGTGATGGAACTACATGAGGCCAATTGAGAACTTCAAGAAAGCAAACATTTGCTTATTGCTGATAACAGAAACTGTGAGTGAAGGGTGCTCTCAAAGCTTGTAATTTAGTGTGTGCTACCATTTTGGTTTAAGTACTATCTGAGGAGAAAATCTACTTTGGCTTACGAATGAAAAAAAAATAAGAAACACCTTACTTTTAGTTGAAATAGAGTTCTGCAGTGCTCTGAGTCCTACATCCATTAAGCAAGGACATGTGAATGTTAAACTGAATACGAATCTCATGTGCCTACAGGAACTTCCTTGTGCATGACGTAGAAAATTCAGGTGACCATTGCTACTGAGTCATTTGGTCTTTCCCTGGCCTCCAGCCAGCTGTGGTCTGAGGAGTCTGGAGCAGGCACAAAATGCAGATTAGCAATATAGGGTACAAGTACAGTAGATCAGTTCAGATGCCAAAAGTGGTGATACTGTTACAGCTTATGATTTTTGCATTTCAACAGCAGAGCTGAGAGTGGTATAATAAATTCTCAGATGATCCCCAGGGAAATTAGTTAGTCCAATTCCCCAAGATTCTTTTTATAAAAAGTTACCCTCGGTGCCTATACACTATAAATAGTTATCTGTAACACCAGCAGGGATATATTTTTTTAAGATGTGTTTTTTGTTGACTGTGCTGCAATTTCTAGAACAGTTTATTCCACAATGAAAGCAAAAGCACAAGCTGCAATTTTATTAATACCTTCATTCATGAAAACAAACTATCTATGCATCACATGTTAAAATTAAGGTCTCAGTACCACATGCAGAACAACAACTGAACAGTGAGGAAAGAGATAAAGTAATAAAAATGAGCTCTCCAGTAATTCCAGAGTCTCAAGCAGAGTGCCATCTTAGGATAGCAAGCACCACTGGACTTTGTCCAGCATGCCTGTATCTCTCTTGCACTGGAGGAGCCCAGCACTGGATAACTGGACAAGTCAGCCTCACTGTCTGCTCATCCAGCCTCTTACAGAACAGTTTATCTATGAAAAGCTATTGAGAATCATTATACAAGACTCTCTTAACCTTGTCTGAGATTACTTTTGTGTGTACCTTTGTGAAATGAAACCTTTAGTCACAAGATTGTTTAAAATGCACATCCACAATTTACCTATTCCTCGTCCTCAACATTACGGAAGTTGAAGCACAGTGTGTAAATTGAGCTTAGAAGGTTAAATAGTTTTTGCTTCTTTATGAGCTATTATTAACTTCATTATTTATAAGTCTCTTTGTTGTAATGTAGTTCAGCTGAAGGCTATTGAACTGTAACTTCCTATCACAGCATCTTTAATTAGGCTGGCTTTTCCCAACACGTTATGAAGCATGGTGAAGAATGAACTCTCTGATCTGCTTCTCCTGTTTTGCACTGTGCTGCTACAAATGACTGAGCTCAGGGGTCTCAAGCCTATAAATGCTTTTTTGAATCAGGACAGGATGTTTGATATTATTCTCTAAGTTCCACCTTTTCTTCTGTGACGACAAAGGCTGCTCTCTAACAGAAAAAAGATTCATCTTCAGATAGAAATGGTTGACATTCTGTTGTCACCAAGAAAAAAATGAAAAGTCTAGTACGATGGACATCTGGCTTTCAGCTGAATCTCTTTGAATGTCTTTTGGTTGTTTCTTACTTTGTGTTTAAAGATTTTGCTGTAATATATCCCCAAGTGGTTTAAGACTTCTCTGATGCATTAGCTGCTTTCTTAGAGTCACTCAATGCCTGCCATTTGTTTAGAGAGGTGAGAAGTCCACTTAAAGGTAGCATATGCCTAAAATGCCTTGAGGATACTCTGCCTCTGGCTATTTTTACATCTTTGAGATGACTTTGTGGTGGTCTTGAAAGAGCCTGGTGCCTGAGGGCTCCTGCTATGATTTTGTCTCAGCAGATTTTGCCTTTAGAGGAGACTTTTCACCATTAAATCTAAATCTTGTATTGAAATCTCCCATTCTGGAAATTTTGAAATAAAAAGTTTAGCAATCTTGTTGCTTCATATGGAAGAACCTCACTGCTTTCACATGTTTGTTCACATACTTGAAGTGTCTCGTTCCTGAAATTTCCAGGAGCTATTATACATATTACTGGATTGGTGGATTTTATTAAATTTAATCGGTAAATAAAAGCTAAATGAGAAAAAAATTGACTAAATATATATCCTACTTTGTTAAGTGAAAAGTAGTTCAGGATCTAACAATTGTGCAGCATCTGAAATACACAATACTACTTCCAAAAAAGAGTAACACTCAAGGTGAATCAAGGTGACCTTTAGTAAGAACAAGTATCTGCAGTACAGGGGAGCATGAGCCTTCCCACTCTTGTTAAACCACCAGGGATTGCCACTGTCATCCAGAACACCTGGAGCAGCTAATAAAGTTAACAAAATGTATGATTGAGTCTTCTGCTCTATTTTAAAAGAGATAGGCAGGCACCTAAAATAATTTCCTCACCCACCTGACAATTACTTTAACTTTTAAGGTCTCACATTTACATCTTGTGTGAGGTCATTTACACCTCTGCAGGACATCACTGGGTGTAACAGCTGGTCCATTCAGATGGCATTAAAGGATCAGGGTATGGAAAATTGTTCCCCAGCATGATTTTTTTTTCATGATTGGCTTCTCTGTCTTTCCCTGAAGCAGTAACAGGACAGATAGCTGGCACATAGAGCTCTTGTTTTCTGCAGTAATGCCAGCCCAAGGAAAAGGCCACTGTTTGCTAGCCAGAGCACCTATGACAGCTCTGACACAGAACCATAACAACAGCAATTGCCAAAACCAGAAAGCCTGGAAAATGTGCACACTGAGTATGGTGTGCCCTTGAAATAGTATTTACTATTTATTTGTACCTTAGTCAGGAGAGATGCACATCCTTTTTCTGCTTGTTAGGAGACTGCAAAGCCAGACCAAAGAGCTATCCCTGGGCACAAATTTTAATCTAGATGCTGAGGATACAGCTCAAGATGATTACCACGAATTTGAATTCACATGATCTCTCTTGTCTCCACACCTGTTACTCACAGAGGTGCCTTGGCTTGCTAAGCCACACAGGGAGTACACACAGGGAGTCTGCAGCCACAGTCCCAGACTCTACAGGTGATTCCAAGTGGGCAGATGCCTATTTCTTGCCTTCCAGAAGTGATCCTTCACCAGCCCCCTGTGCAAGAGATCCACCTTTGTCCCAAACTAAATAACCACTTCCAATCTGTCCAGAGACCTTCCCTGTGCAAAGTGCAGAACGCAGACTATTTGCAGGAGCTCTGTGCTTTTAGAATTTAAGGCCACAGAAGAACTTTGGATAATTTATTCTGATCTTCTCAGTATTGCAAGAATGTCACCTTTGTAACTTGATCTGTAATTGATGCTTTTCTTTTGACTGAAGTAGAGTCTGTTTTTCTGAGGACTAAACAAAAGGGTACCGAGCTTTTAAGTGAAAATGTCTTGAAGCACAAAATCCACTAATTCTCTTCCTAGTCTCTCCCAGTAATGAATCACCTTGGTATTAAATAGTGGCATATAGTTTCCCATATGAATTTATAAGGATTCAACTTTTATCCATATATCATACCTATGGTTAATTTAAAGGTCTTTTAGATGATATAGCTCTTCTCCCCTCATAAAAAACCCACTTATGTGCCTAATCCGCTCACCTTCCTTCCAATAATTTAAGCCAACTGAAATGTTCAAGTTTCTTATTGTATGGCATTTTCTCCAGGTGTCTAAGATTTACAGGTTTTTAGCCCTCTTCCAATTTTTCAAAACACCATAAAAAATATAAATGTGAGAATTGACTACAGTATTCTAGTGTCAGTCTCACCAATACTGCATAGAGGCACAAAAACTTACAATTCTTATTAATACTTCCTGGCTTAGGTATTCAAGGATGGCATTAACCCTTCTGACTTTATGCTGCAATAGGAATTTATGCTTGCTTGTACCCTAAATATTATTTAGAGCCTCATTTTGGGAACCAGAGTCCCTGCTTTTACACAAGCAAGCCTGCATTCATCTTTATTGCAAAATTTTGCATTTGACTATGAAAATGTGCTCCTTCTAATGGTTCCAGCTTACCAAGAAATCTAGGCTTCTCTCATATGCTTGCTCTGTCCTCATTATTATCCTGCTCCACCCAAAATATATTATTAGCCTAATATTATGAGTCCCTATTTATGTTAAGATCATTAGTAAAAACATAAGGTTCCTAACCTCTCATAAATCTTAAAGCAAGTTCAGCTCTCACTTAAACCTGTGAACAATTAAACACTAAATACATCTCAGTTTTCGACAGTAAAATATCTCTTGTGCTTAGAATTTGGGATACTGGAGCCCTGATGGTTAATTACAGTAAAAGGCATGTGTTTTGAAAATAATATCTTAAAAAACATTATTAGAACAACATAGTGTTAAATGGTACCCAGTACCACCATCCTCAAATTTTAAATCAGACAAAACCCTTAAAATAAAGATCTGATAATAAATCATGTATCTGCCAACATACCAAATGTTTTATCTTTTTCCCTGGCTGCTCCTGAATGAGTCTGATTCCAAATCAAACTACTCCACTGAGATGCAACCTGGGCAGACCTGGCAAGCACAAAAGGGTTTAACTGTACACAGGGTGCTCAGTCAGATGCTGGGGTCTCTCTGGAGCAACTGGATCCATTTTCCATCAGTGCATTTTACTTTCAGGGTGACACAACAACAAATGCCTGCGGTCTGGGGATGATCACCCTGTTTTCTGCTCGTGGCAGTGGGGCACAAGCCATCCAGCCCCTGGGTGACAGCACATGGGAAGAGCTGCTTCCAGGAAAGCCCAGCCTTCAGCTGGGAGGCAGCACTTCATGGGCTGGAGTACTGTCTTAGTAGCTAAAGTTCACAACCACATTTGATGACCACGGGGCTGGGAAATAAGCCCAAACATTTAGCATCAAGCTTGGACTTGGATAAAACTAGAGAGGGCATGAATTCTTCAAAATGTCCCCACCCCCAACTGCTCAGGTTGCATTTCAGCATGTATGTGAATGTCCTCCTCTACCATTTTTCAGATGAGCTCTCACTGGCCTACATAGAATTAATCCTAGGGAAGTGAACTGCTTGCACAAAAAAAGGGACTAAACCCTTAGGAAATTTGATGAACTAAAGAATAAACAAAATATCTGTAAGAATTGATTTTCAAGGGCATTAATCATCCACAGCTTACACTTGAGGATACTAAGCAGGTCTGAAAATTGGGACAATTGCTCTGTTTCTGCTGTTAATTTGCTGCCTCAGCTTCCCTGGCCTTTACATCACCCTATAGCATCAAAATACTTCAGATGTGGTTTTTACACAGGCACACTGAGAGTTCATTCAAATTGTTAAAGTACCTTTAGGGAAAATTGATCTCTTAGCTTTAAATCTAACCTCAAAACATTAAATCACAAGAGAGGCTGGTTTTATCCCCGGAGTAGCTAGTTTGTCATCTGGTTAGACATGTCAGAAAACAATTCTGGTGGGTAACGCAATCTGCGGGCGTGAACTGGCTAAGCTGGGCTGGCAGGGCAGAATTTGGCCCAATCTTGCCTCGGTTTTAGGTGACATAATGCTTCCTGTGCTCTACCCAGCCAGCCCTCCACATCATATATACTGAACACAATACCTGCATATCTGCTGGAGTGATTTTGCCTGTCACCTTTCCTGAGGAGACAACAATGCATAACATGCTCTATCCCAAAGGAAAGCTGCTCTTACCCGATCCTCTTCTTCTCTGACATCTGGCATGGTGCTGATGCAGAGGCTGACAGCAGTGATGGCAACAAAAGAGATTGAAATACAAGCAAAGATCTTTCCTGGGATCCCTGAGTGGGGGTTCTCCACCATGTCCCTGAGCTTTCGCATGCACAAACCCAGTCGGCTGCTGTCCTGGAAGGCACATTGCGTGGCTTCATTGAAAACCATCTCCCTTTCAAACAGCCTGGCCTCAGCTGCCTCTTCCTCTTTCTGTCGCAGTCTCTTTTTACAGCACCACTCCAGGTGGTCCTCTTCTATCCCCCAGTACACAAGCTCCTCCTGGAAGGAAAGAGCACACATCTCCCTGAGAAGCCTCAGCTTCCCAGCTGTCAGGAATGTCATGATCGTTCTGAAGGCACTAGGATTACGGTCAAAAAAAAATTCATTGCAGCTAACATCATAATCATCGCAGATGTCCATGATCTCATCATAATTGTTGCAAGATTTTAGCTTCCCAAGCCTGGTCAAGGGGCAGTTCTCCAAGGTGGTCCAGGGAATTTTGTACTTAATACCACCTACGTTGATGATCACAAACCTGGACCGGTCATCCAAGCGGGCTAAGCAGCACAGGTCTTCTCCAGGATGCAGAAGTTTGGCCTTTTTGTAGAAGAATCCTTTCTTGGTTTGCACTTCACACAAGTGTTCCAAGTTGTTGAAGGAGCAGGAGCGGAACTCAGGATCTGCATTCCCAGTGAGCAGTGCCATTTCGTGGTACATCTGTTGAGTCCATAGGGAAGTTGAGGCTACTCAAACAAAAGCATCTGGAGCTTGACCAGAAAGTCTATCTGTAAAACAGAATTTTAAAATTACAAGAAAAGTGGAGCACTCTTAAATCCTTAAGTCCACTCTTAAATCCTATCTGCTCCCTCCTAAGAAACTCTTCTCTATGGCATTCCTTTCCCCTCCATTATTTTAGGACTATCTTTGCTTGATAGCCACTTGGGGAAAAACTTATGCTACAATCAGGTCAGAAGCCATGCTGTTACTTCTAGAGGGTTTAGTTAGTGATTGAATGGTAACAAAACCAGTGTATTACCATTTTTAGAAATTTCTAGAGGTTCAAGCTATATCCTGGACATCAATGCATACCTAGAAGAGAAATCTAGTCTTTTGGACAAATGGTAATTTACAATTTAGCAACTTAATAAAAAGACTTAGTTGTAAATGTTTTTTTGATCATTTTGGCCCATCTACATTATGTTCCTATTACAAAAAGCCTATAGGGTGAGGATAAAATGGATACTTACAGTACAGTCAGAAATATGGTGGCAGAAATGTGGGTAATTCCCAACCTAAATTCACCAAGCCTAGGTAGCAATAGCAATGAATATGTGGGAGCTGAGGGCATGCTGGGTCTGAGCTGAAACCAGAGCTTGCCTGGGAGCCCAAACCTGCTGGAGCCTCTGCTGTGGGCTTGGCTGCAGTTGTGGACAGGGTTCCAAGCAGCCTGTCAGCAGCTCTGAAACAGGAGATCAGACCTCAGAATGAAGCTGAGCTGAGCTGGAAGTGACCCGGTTGCCATTCTTACTTCTGGATAGCACAGAACCCAACTGGTCACATTTAGAAGGAACTATGTATAACTCCAGGATTTAATTTGTGCCTCCTGCTTATCCCTCTTTTACCACACCACAATCCACATTGCTCCCTGCTTTCTCTAAAGCTCATCACATGCGTTCTTCAAAGCTGTCTCTCTAAAGCAATACTGGGAGGTCTTGAAATGCTACCATGCAATGGCATTTGTGAATCACCCAAAACTTCCAGAATTGCTTAAATATGAAGTAGGAAACAAGAAGTCTGTGTAGGATGACTTGGTCTCCACACAAAGACCTGGGCTGGGAATGGATGCAGTGATGGAGAACAATTTTAAACAAAGGATGGAAAAATGAAGAAAGAGCTTAGCGAAGAGATTAGTGAAGAACTGATGTTTTTGATGACAGAATGGTAATCATGAGGCAGTAACTCCATAATTTAAAAGCAAAGTTCTCCAATTCCCTCTGAATCTTATGTCTTAACCGGAAGAGAACAACAAGCAAATGGATGCTAGGAAAAACTGGAGAGCATATACATTCACATTCCCAGAGGAGCAAGTTCCTTTATCTTTAGTTGGCTCACCAACTCTTAGCTCATTAGACTTATTCAAAGCCATCTTTGACAGAGACTGGTGAATACTTTTAGTCACAGCCCTGAATCACCCTCTGAACATTCTTACCAACCACTCTCAAACAACAACACTGCAGTAACAGTGGTACTTTTGCTTCAACATTTCTATGAGGATCCACTCCCTGAATTTCAGAACAACACTTACGTCAGATATTTGTAAAAAGCCAGAGAATGGTTGCTTTATGTGCAGAAAGCTACAGTCACAGCACCGTGAAAATTTCAGAAGAGCAAACGATGCCAAAATCTCTCCAATTTCACTTCGGGGAAGAGAAATAATTGTTTAAACATCCGTTTCTACAGGGCAACATGAGCAACAGAGAAGAGCTCCTTTGTCTGGCTGAGGGCCAGTAAAGGGCAACACGCACTCTGAGGAATGGGTGCTTTTACAGCACAGGCTTGAGTGCAGCTGGGATTGCAAATACCATTACTGTCACAGCGAGAGCGCACTGTCAGCACGGCATATGCTTTAAGGATTTGGTCTCTTGTTGCTTTCCCTTGGTAAGATTAAATATTCACTGTCACTACTGAGGGCTCTGTGCTTTCGTTTTCATGCCTCACCTCTTCCACAAGTCAACATACTAAAAGGAGTTTACATTGTTTTGACATCAAGGCCAGGATTTGCTTTTTTCCTCTCCCCCTGTGTAGCATGAAGGGGCTAGATACATTTCACAGAACTGCTTTGCACTTCTTCCTCCTTCTAGGCAGCAGCTAACTCAATGTGAAAATCTGTAAGCATGTTGTTTGCTACAAAATCATGAATTACAGAGGATGTCTTTTGTTTTGTGGATATAGAATGATGTTGCTTAAATCCAAAGCTTAAGAATGCAGCTTTTCTTTTAATCATTAGTGGATAAATATAAAGTGAGAGAGAAATAGTTACAAATTAAAGTTGCCTCTGATTTAACAGGTTGATTTTGGACAGTGGACACCAGACGCTGGAGTTCAGTAACTAAAATGAATTTTCTGACATCACAGTTCAACATCCCAGAATTCATAATAGCTGGCAGCATTTGTTTTGGAAATCTCATATTCAATCTCAGATTAAAAGATAAGCATGTGAAGACAGTTGTATTTATTATTCTCTTTGGCACTTCCACCTTGTGAGCTGACTGCCCAAGACCAGGCTCAGATGTCATGGAACAGCTTGTGGTGCCATTTTAACTGTCCTAGAGAAAACCAAAATACTGTGGGCTCCCAATATGGCATCTATCCTGAGAAGTAAAACAAGTCTGGAAGGTCTGCTTCTGATCTTATGTGCATGGAATGTATCATGACTTTCAATAAATATTAAAGGGTGTTTCAAAATTATGTAGGTCTTAAAATACTCTCTGCATGCCAGGGTTATCTAATGTATGCACATGCCTGCAGTAAAGCATCCCATTGAAGATTAACATTAAAAGCCAATACTTCCAGAAATGATACTACATTATCATCCAGTTGGCATTTCTACTATTTAATCTGACACATGGGTGCATGAAAGACTATTAAAACACAGTCTGGAATAAGCTGCCCATCATAGGGATGAAGGACAGAATTTGACTCTATATTTGTTGTTCATAATTTTGAAGTGCTGTGGGAGAAATGCTGTATGAATGTTTCAGTTTGAGGATCATATACAGGGTGGGTCACACATTGTGTAGATTCTTTTTTTTAAGTACAGTCAAACAATTTTTATTCACTAAGAAGTACTTTCTTTGGCCATCTGTGTATGCACATGTTTGTGTCTACACACACACACACAAGTTCAGGCACATTTAGTCAGCAGCATACAACTGAGATCTTCACAATACAGGTATTTCTCATCAAAGTTTTAAAGATTCAATAAATATCAGAAGCACACAACTGCCTCATATTCTTGTTTTTGTTGAATAATTTCCTCAGTGGAGAGAGGGTTATTTCTTTCCTTACTGCCTTTACACTTGGCCTGCTCTTCACACAAACATTCCTCATTATCCATTCTATCAGTATCGCTGCATCTAAGTCATATGTGATCCTACATGTGGCTCCCCTGTCTCAAATTGCCTTGGATAAGAATGAAAAATGGGGCAAAATCGTTCCTACCAAGAGGCTGAACAGCCTGACAAGGAGAGCTTGAAAACAGTGATGAAAGGGAGGCAGTGATGGAGCAAAGAGTGCAGGTGCCATGGCAGGAGAGACCTCGTGAGGAAGGGTGGCCACATAAATCGTGTGCACACAAATGAGGATACAGGGAAGTGTCATGGGCAGAGAGCTCTCATCTCTTCTGAGAAACCAGCCAGGCAGCCAGGGGGGAAACAGGGAGAATTCAGAGGTCTTTGTGCAGTTGCATAGAAGAAAGCTGTTACTCTGAGGGTGGTCAAACACTGAAAGAGAATGCTGAGAGGTGGTGGAGGCTCTGTCCTTGGCGATATTCAAAACCCATCTGGACACAGTCCCAAGTAACCTGCTCTAGCCAGTGCTACTTTGAGCAGTGGCAGACAAATCAGATGAACTCTGGAGGTCCCTTTCTACTTGAACTACTACATGATTTTGGGAATAGTTTCTTTTTTATTGCTCCTGTAAATTACAAAGTATTGAAAGTTTACATCTGTGCTACAGTAGCAAGAGGAAGTTGTGAGACCTTTAAGTAATTAAAGTTTTAAGATTTCCTTTGTGAAATGAAACACATTTTGACAGAGAACAGGTAATTGTGTCATAATTTAAAGCCACAAACATGAAACATATATTAAGGTGACCACAATTTTTCTCTCAATTCCAATGAGAGTTGAATCAGTGAACCTGTTCTGCAGTGCTCAACCATTTCTAGTCAGGGATGTGCTGAAATCTGGCACGGCTGCCTGGGGTCAGAACAGTTCCCACTTCTTACTGTGACATGATTTATAAATCACAGCACACACAATCACTTTAATGCTAAACCTTACACATGCAATTGACCATACATTTGGTGATATTAGAGCTAATAGTGTGGACAAGGAAGCTTAGGAGATCCGGGTTACTCTTGTACTTATTACAATCCAGTAGAACTTGGACTCCCAATAATGGGTCCTTGCCAGTCACTGTGGAAACATGGAGAAGAGAGCACCTGCCCATGAGGCTTACAAAATGCAAAACAGATGGGGTGCAAGAAAAACATATATTAAAAAAAGACCCAAAACAAAACCCAACAAAACAAAAATTAAAAGGGGACTGGGAGGATACAGTAAAACATGCAGCTTAGCCTGGAAGGCAGACTCTATGGGATTTGGGAAATTAGCTTCTGAGTTTGTCCACACTGAACATGGCTGCCTACATACTCATCACAGAATCCTTTATGTTGGAAAAGACCCTTAGGGATCCCTGAGTCCAGCCATTACCCTGACATTGCCAAGTCCACCACTAAACCATGTCCCAAAGTGCTACATCGATGGTCTTTTAAATACCTCCAGGAATGGTGACTCATACACTTCCCTGGGCAGCCTGTTCCAATGCTTGACCACCTTATCAGTGAAGAAATGCTTCCTAATATCCAATCTAAACCTCTGTTTCCTCCTGTCCTGTATGTTGGTACTTGGGAGAAGAGACTGAACTGCACCTCACTACATTCTCCTTTCAGGGGAACTGCAACTTGGAAAAGCAACAGTCAAATTTTACATATTTCTGTAATTATTATCAGTAAACTTTAATATTCCTAACCTCCTAAGCCCCTGCTTAGGGAAGGCAACAGCTCAAGAAGTTGAAAAGGTACTAGAATTTTGAACAGCCCTTCATTTTGTCCGTTTCTCCATCAAAGTAACAGGAAGCAGTGACAGCATTTTACACAACTAGCTGAGATGTCCCCATCTAACAGAGAAAGAAGGATTTCTTGTATAGGCATGGAGCACAGTAGCTAAGATAGTCTTCTCCAGAGAGTGTTTTGGGGGCCTTGAGGAGAATGCTGCATTAGTCAGTCCAAGAAGCTCAAGAGACTCATGCTGTAATGAAGGCTGCAAAATTCAGCATGTGAAGCTGGACATTGTTGCATACTGTGGGAGTACATTTTCCTTAATATTTTCATCAATTCAGTGGAGGAAAAAAGTAGTAATTTTCTTCTCTGAACATCCCTCATCACATTTAGGCCATACTACATAATTAGCTGAAACAATTCAATTTGTTAAATGAAAAAATTAACTTGACTCAACATTAATTATTCTGACTTATGCCCATAGCTATTTGTCTCCATTAGACAGATTATGAGTTATCTTGTGTCACTGCACTTGCCAGAGTTTTATACTGAAAGTATGAACATTGTGACATCTTTAAGAAATCAGGGATTTGGTTCAACTACCTATGTGAAGGTATGGGATCCTTACCTGTATCTTCATAGCTAAACTTAATCTTATTCTGCACTTCCACAAGCTTTCAGGGCCCATTTATCTTTGTACCTCAAATAACATCAAACTATTGTTTCTGTGAAGCTGTTTGCATGCTTCAGTTGAACAGCAGACAAAGGCAGACATGCTAGGTAAAATACAGACAGAGGAAGCACTGCTTGTTTCTGCATTCTACCCAGAATTACAGAATTCTGTTCAGGATAGCGAGCTTCAAGATTTCACAAAGGTCCTAAACATGTATTTCACTTCAACAGAACTATAAATAAAAAACAAGCAGAGACTACAAGGATTAGGCAGAAGTTTTTCCCCACAGAATTATTACTACTTACAATAAAACAGAGCATCATGTTCAAACCATGCTTTATTTCTTTTGGTGAATTAACCCTCAGTTGGTTACCAGAAAAACAGGTTTGTAAAATGTGCTTTCATCCTCAGTTTGTATTTTCTGAACAACTGAACAGAGTCCAAATACGCACCAAGTGGATGATGTGCTAAAGGGAAGGGACTTCAGAGCAGAGCTGTACCTCCCAGGTTCTGGTAAGATTAGATTGGACATGGAGTTCCTGTTAACTGCAGCCTTGGATTAAGTATACAGTGTCAAGAGCCTAAAATTAAAATGTGTTCTGTCTGCACTTGCTTAGTCAGAGATTGAGCCCTGTGAACATGGTACCTTTGACCCTTACTGGCAGCCACTAGATGGTGAAGTTTTTATTCTTCCACGAATCGCACACAAGTTTATTTTAGGAGTCTTACTGATTAATCCTGTTAGTATCCCATTTAATCAGCCATTCTGATAAGGTACTATGAGCTAGTTGCCAATCTGAAATATTTCTTTCCCTGTTCTTAGATTGTTGTATTTCAGAATAAAAAAAATCATGAAGATCCTGTTTGTAAAGCATCTGCTCCAGTCATGAATACATACCCACAGCTGGCCTAAGATACAATGTGAATGGCAGTATCAAATGCAGAAGTGACAGACTGTGTAGTATTTTAAAAAGTATTGTTTATCCCTCTCACCCAGGAAATTAAACAGATTGTCTCATTTCTGTTGCCAAAATTCGGGAAGCACAAAAAACCAAACAAGTTTTGGTGTCTTTGAAAATCACAGAATTATCAGTCAAGTGTTCCAGTTGGTCTACAGATCACTGGGGGAGGGGGAAAAATGCAGTTTTTAACATGAGCTCTGCTCCTAACACTGATCTTTTCTTTCTGATCCATCCTACTGGTTTTTGCAATTCTATACTTAGCAGCTTCCCACCCACATGATTAATATGCTTGATTTTGTACAGAATATACCAACTAGATTTCTGACTAGAAATAGGAAGGTTTGACTGTTTGATGCCACTCTTGGCCCAGTTTTCCATTCAGAGAAGTTCATAAGGATTTGCTGGACATTTTTCCCAACAACTGTACCTGTCCCTGTGTCTCTTTCAGGGCCATTCACAGGTTTGTAGGAATGGTTGCTAGATATGATTACATATGATTGAAAAGAAAACAGTCTCAAATTGTGCCAGGAGAAGTTTAGACTGGATATTAGGAAAAAATTTCTTCACTGGAAGACTTATCAAGCACTGGGGCAGGCTGCTGAGGGAAGTGGTTGAGTCAACATCCCTGGAGATCTTGCAGACACAGCACCCAGGGACGTGGTTTAGTGGTGAACTTGGCAGTGCCAGGTTAGTGCTAGCACTCAGTGATCCTAAGGGTTTCTCCAACCTAAACGATTCTATGAATAAATGTTCTCATTAACTACTGCTCATCAGATTTCAGATGCAGATCTAGCCTTTTAAATTTCCACATAAAATCCTCTGCAGAAAAGATAAATTGTATACAGATGCATCTTGCTTCTCTTGTTAGCTTGAATTAGTGAACATTGGATTTTATGTGTTTTCATTGTTTTTTTGCAGATGACATTCCTTGTTCTCATGTGTGTTTCATAAATCAGCTGTGCACTGGCCTCAAAAATATTCCCATCTCTACTTAAACACAATTCTGCCTCTGAATTTAACATGATTGCAGTTAATTATTAACATCATTGCATAGAACACCTTTTAAATTTAGACTCATTAAGATTGTATGTTTAATCCAAGTTTGGAGTTAACAGGAACTGGATCAAACAAAACTCCACATGCAACAGAATTATCTCAGAGAGACACTGGTTAAAGAATAGCTCCTGGCCTAAAGTCTGTCCACTTTAGCTCATCACTCTCTCTGTGCACATTGGGTATCCCCAGAGATTGTTCTGCCCTGTTTGTCCCAATATCCCTACCCACACTCACAGTGACACATGTTTTGCACAAGGTTAATACAGCTGTGGTTCTGGAGCCCTTGGATGAGGTGACTCCTAAGCAAGAGGGGGCATGATGCCCACACTGAGCACTGGGAATACTGACACAATGCTAATAACTCCTGCTTGGTGCAGCAAGAATTACCTGCCCTACCTGCTGTGGACAGAATTCAGGAGTCCTGTCCTCCAGATGTGTTTGTAAATGAGGTGTTCCACATCTTGCTCTGTACACAACTTGCATTTCCACAAGGAACGATCATCCCTGCCTGGAGTGGGAAGTTCCCAGAGCCCTTCACTTCTATTCTGTGCACTTTTTACCCAGGAACATCTACATTTTGCAGCTTTCTGCTGTGGTGAACTGGAAATACTGCAGCAGCTTGAAGTAAGGTAAAAAAATTGAAATTTGTGCTCAAATAAATAAGAAAACTAATACTATGACTAACAAAGAACCCCTTATGTATTTATATAAATTTAACACAAACTTCTGTTTCAAAATGTCAATTTCATTACATCTTCTGTCCTGAATTCCTCCTAGACAAATGCAGTAGCAACATCAACTTTCCCAACAAGAGCTGACAGGACAAAGCCACAGCACCTGTGTAGAAGCACTGATTCTTTTGGTTCCTGGAAAGGTGGGAGACAATTTATATTTTTTTGCCTCAAACAGGTAGAGGGGTCTTTTGCAGTTTGGGTTTACAGATGCATTTCCACATTCTTACCATGCTATTGAAGAGGATGAAAATGACCTGTAATAGTCCAAGACATCTCTGTAATTTCTCTCACCAACAGTCCACTTTCCCCTCCACTGAACTTCCATTGCTGTATTCAGTAGAGAAACACAAATTCACTACACACACTCATTCATTCAAAGGATCATCTGATAATGTTACCACTTTTAATGTTTCATAAAGATCCAAAATGATTAGAAAACTTTGCGCTTTCTCTTATGCAATTATTTTGATCAGCTCACAGACTGAGCATATTAGCATTTTTAGGGCCTTGTTCTCTATAAAATTTCAATGGATTTATCTGAGAAACACAGTGGGAATGGATGGATTTCACTGTGAAGATGATGGCTTTAAAATCAGGTAAAATATGACTGATCCAGTCATGTGCAATATCTTCAGCAGTCATATTGAAACCTTCATAAATCACCTCTCCTTTCAAAAACACTGGAACAGATACAAGAGAAAGGCTGACAGGCTAATTATTCACAAATGCAATAGATGAAAACATTTCACTGATATCTTGCTGGAGAACCCTGGTAGATCAGATGTCATGCAGACACACTGTGATGTAACATTTCCAGAGAACTGCTGTAGTGACAGATGTGTGAGAAATTCAATTCTAAGACCAGCTCCCCAGTCTGGAGGTTTTTCATCCAAAAGTTTGTATGTACCAATGAATACTGTGAGCTCTTGAGGCAGTAAAAGCAGGCAGTAACATCAACACTAGGACAACAATCCAGACCTTTAAAGGATGCTCAGGGTGGCTATTTATTTACTAATTGTTTATGCAGTTGGGCTAGCAAATGAACAATTGCTGTTCTCCATGAGAAAGCTCTCCTCTTCAGAATTCCTTCAGCTTCTGCCAGATTCCTCACCACCTTTCTACTTGCAATACGGGCAAATACACAGAAACACTGGGATAAAATACCACTGAGGAATTCATTTTACAGCATCACCACTACCGATACAATTTTGTTTCTGAGCAGTTATTTTTATGCAGCAAAAGGACATGTTGTTGTTACTCATAAGGCATACATTATTCTGCAAGTGAGACAAACAATAAATCACTGCCAGATCCCAGTATCTCTGGCACACTCCAAAGCTGCTGGTTTCTCCCCCTGTGTTGTCATGCTTTAAATCTTACTACCATCAGAAAGATGATGAGGAATTTCCAGTTGCTTCAGCTCACTGCTAGCTGGCCTTCCCCTTCCACGAGGAAGGCTCCATGAGCTGCACAGCCTCTGGTGCTCGCAGTAAGAACTCAGGAGATGTTTAAGACTTCACTCCAGGTGAGCCATTTGTGGTTGCCTCATTGGTTTCAACCTCCCCCTGCAGGTTCCTACTGCAGGGCTGGGTGAGAGAGGCTGATTGTGGGGTGCTATGCAGACACACAGGCAGGCTTTACACCAGCAAAATCAGTGTCACTGCACAGACCAGTTTACCCCAAATCTGGGTTACGCTAGAGATCTGTGCAGAAATGTCACTCCCAGTGTTTGCTGGGATGGCTTCACTCAGAACTGAGCCTGCAAAGGGCAATGGGCTCTGGCAATTCCATGGCCAGTGGGAAACAGAAAGGTGACCAAGATGGTGAACTGGGACAGCAGAGCTGAGGAAGTTGCTTCTTCATTCCACCTTTACCTAAGTGGCCAGTTCATTGTGCAGCTAAGAGGATATCCATGACTTTGAGCGATGGAAAGCTGCTCCCACCTTCTTGTGTTGCCAGATCTGACGGGCTCTCAAAGAAGCTGGAGACTGGCAAGTGTAGGAACAATTTTTCACCTCTTTTTCTTTCCAACTGTGCTCCCTGACTGCCAAAGGAGGCTCCCTGGAAGGTGCTCTGCAGATGAATAAGCTGGTCTAACTTATCAGGTTGTGTTTGCTAGGGCACTGCAGTACTGGCATAGTCAGGGGAAAAAAGATGGATGTTCAGCTAAATGAGAAAGATCATAGAATGGAGGAATTTCACAGGCACCAATTAAAAAGCTGGGCTCCAGCTCTATTCCAAGCCTGTACTTTGGTAAATATAAGGTTTATCTACTACACTGAAGAATCTGGAGCGTGGTCTCTACAGAAACTCTTCGTCTCCCTCCACAGTGACATCAGTGAATAGAAGTGATTCTCAGGCAGCAGCTCATATATTTGTATCATGCAATAGGAGAACACCCCAGATTTATCTACCTCAGTTCTACTTATCCTAGGGCATTTCTTCCAAACAAAACCTCATTATTCTATTACTTTTTTTTTTTGCTAACAGCCAACCTTTACTGTTAGTACAAAAGATACACGAAAGAAATAAGTAATAAAATAACTTTCATTCTCTCTCCTCCTGAAAATTTTAATTAAAAGACATCTCATAAAATATGAATTCATATCCAATTTGCTTGCTCATCAAGTAAAAAGTAAGCACAGATATCAGCATCTAAAAATCTGAATAAAGATCAGCAAATAAGTAGCTAACAGCTACTTAATGAAGATGCTCGAAAAGAATGCTTGTAATCTGATTTGTACTGCATAATTCTTTTTGTATTATTTATTTTACACTTTAAATGACCTTATTTTATTTAATGCATTCAGTCTCAGTAGCTCACTGATATAGAATCATTAGTTTAAACTCTGATTAAGCAGCTGCTCTCCAGTTCAATCAGTGCCATTCCCAACAGCAAAAAATTTATTTGGCTGGTGAATACACAAAATTTTATTTGTCTGGTGAATGCTTCTATACCCTGACAGGAACCTGAAACCCCATTTGGTCTGGGAAACCTTGTCCTGAAGTGTTTCATTATACTCCACAAAGTCTAGCTTCAACTGAATCAACAGAAATGGAATGGGCTATGGAATTGGGTTCTAGAGAGGTTCATCCTCAGGCTTTTGAGGAGCTGGAGAGGAGGGTGCCCCTGGGAAGACTTGCTGGACAGAACTGGAAAGATCCTACCAGTGCTATACTGTAAACCCCATGCATAAGATGAATTTCTGTGTCTCTGTCATCACTATAGAGATGTTTTTTGTGGCTGTAAAGGATAGCTTCATGATCTGGAAGGGAAACAAAGTGTGAAATAAATATGAGACATGAGCAAACACAGATGGGTCTACAGAAATAGAGTGGGAGAGAGAAAGCACTTAGCTAAACCTCTTGTGGTCAGCTAAGAAATGCAAATGGTACTGTTTTGAGATAAAATGCGATCATAAACTAAAATCACTTGGTGGTTTTATGTTTACAACTACTAAATCAAAAAGAAACATGTAATTTACAGTGTGAAGAAAGAGGAGAAGGATAAAAGGATACAGATCAATATGGTGTAAAGCAGACACTTCATTATTTTAGAGCCTAATTCAAGCATATGCCGAATCCCTGCACTTTTCATGTAAGTTAGCAAGTGCCAAACAGCTTGTAAGAAGCTCTCTCCCTCTCTCAGAATCAGGATCCCAGTCTGCTACATCACCTAAGAAAACCATTAACAAGTAAATGCATAACTGGTACTAAGCCCTTGATTAAATATATATAAACACTCCCCTAGAAAACGTTGTATTTTCTCCCATGTATATTGCATATCTATGCAGATATCCACATATTCCCCTCAACAGGCAGGGAAATGACAGACATGAGATCTGTGACACTGCAGGTCCACAAAACCAGCCCTCAGGGAACACCAAGGAGAGTCAAATCAGTCATTAGCTCCCACTGACTTCCAGTGGAAACAAGCAGCTTGAACCTGGTACCTGCGCAGAGGCACCCAGAGCAATCTGAGACACCTTGGCATATCTGAGGATAGCAGATGTGGCACAACAGCAACAGCTGGATGCCTAGAATGATGTGCTGGTACATCTAAAAGAGCCATCTTTGGGCAACCAGGACTACCCTAGGTAAACAGGTCCTTTGAGAATCTTTGCACACAGAGCCTTTGGGGGTTTATTTTTAATCTCTTGGCAGTGACAAAAGGTCCTCCATATTCATAACTTTTTAAAGTATGGCACTCTTACATCAAAAGTGAGTGCTGCAGATCAACTGATCTCTTCATGCAGATGAGATACTCACTGAAACAGCAGAAGCACTGTTAAAAATAATAGCGGATTTCTACCATGCTATGGTGCATGTAAACCTGAAAATTTCTGTAATTAAAGTAAAACACTATCCTGGAAGAAGTTTCCATAAGATTCACATTAGGCAGCTATATTTGTTACTAAATGTTTCCTGTTTTACCCAATCTGAACACATTCAGCAATTTGAATTACAGAGCATAACTCCTTAATTGTCAAGTTAAATGTGATCGCTGCAGATACTGGTTTTGCACGTACCCAGCCTGTGCATGTGAATTCCCAGTGTCTGTAGCTTCATCAGGTATCTGCTCATACAAAGGTACTTGTGATGGGGACCAGCTGGAAATAAATCTGTGCACAGTCATAATGTGTGTATGAACGTGTGTACAGGTTGAAAAACAGAGCACGTTATTCCCCACTTTTGGAGAGGAGATACCTTGGTCACAATGTCATTATGGAAAACCTGATGGTTCTTGCCCTTCCAAAGCACATACACACACCCAAGAGACAAATGGGAGAAGCCAGTGAAAAGATTAATGTCAATTGGTGTTACCTCTTCTGCTGCTGCATAAATGCTGTTTTCTAAAAATAGCAAATAGCCTTTCCAATCCTGGACTGGTAAAGTAGAAGGATTTTAACCTAAAATGCATCCTCTATGAACCACAGTAAAAAAGTCCCAGTTTCCTCCAATCCCTAGAAATTCTGCTACTCATTGTATTTATACAAAACTAAAGCCCAGCTATGAAAAATAAATTAAGCCTATCCACCTAAATATCCTTTTAATGTGCTAGAATCTCATGCTTCTGGCCTCCTGCCTCTGTTTTATGCATGGTCTGCATTCCCACTGACTTGACAAACTGGGAATTTGTTGCTGTGACAGAAAAATCAGGGCCACTTAATTTGCCAGTCTATGAGAGTAAAGCAAGCTAGTTTTAATGTATGTACAGGCATCATGTGAGCACCCACTGGTAGCTGTGTTGGAATGCCTGGATATTGTGTGTTTGTCAGACTGTCACAAAGATTTATAAATACACAGCTACAAACTGCAGATGAAGCCTTGCAGTATGGACAGGCTACATGCACCTAAATTAAGAAGATGTTTTAATTCTCGATACACAAAGATGCAGAATATCTTTTTGCATGTAAACCTGTTAAGATTATCAGACTGTGGTGATTTTGCACACAGAAAATCAATGCTTCCTCAGGTTCAGCAAGACCTACTGGACTCTGTGTGGTTCCACCAAACGAGAGGAAGAAGAGGAAGCAATATAGAAACCATTACAAAGGAGCCTTCTTGAGCACTGAGTCTCAGATTATAGGGACAAATTGGGGACAAGGTGAGAGAAAAGACAAGATGTTGCCTCATTTCCACCTAATTTCACACTCCTTAACATCTTTATTTCCAACCCAGAAAGACAGGAGCAGTGAAGACTCCAGAACCCCAGTCAAGCCATCCCAGACAGACAGTGGGGAGGAATTTTACACAAGTTGCAGACATATTAATTCCAAATTCTCCTGAAAGTGTCATAGTAGCTGCTGAGCACCTCCCTTATGGACATCTGCTCTTATGTCCATGCCACTTTTTAATGAGTGATCCCCTCAATCAAATCTTGAGCTCAATTTTTTCTAAAGCATGAATAACACACCTTTATCCATTAGCCTAGTTTCTGCTGCTTTCCTGAATACCAAAAAGGCAAAGGAGTCACTTGAGCTATCTTTTCTTACTTCCCATAATCTGGTAGATCTCTTCTCCTTTTGAGCAGTTTCTTTACTCCCTCTCCAAACTATTCTTTGCTAGAGCAGCATACTTTTCCTTTTATTAAGGACCCTTTAACCCCAAATAAATTTCTTGCAGTATCAATCCACTGTGCATCAGTTCCAGCTCCTCATTACCAAGTCCATTTTTCTTTCCGCAGACACCTGCATAATTACATTATGTGAAATAGCTTATATAAATCAGCAGTCATTGTCATATGCTCTGAAGAATTGACCTGCAATTGTTATCTACTGCAAAACTTCATCCCAATTTTAGCCATCAAATCTAAGCCATAAAGTAAAAAGTTGACTGAATATGGATTACTGAAGCTGCAGTTTGGAAACAATAACCTGCAATTTATTTGCCTAAATCCTACTATTGTGATCTCATCCTCATAGGCCTTGAAATTGATTTTTGAAACAATAATTTGATTACCTTTCTACCTGGCAAGCTTTCTTTGGTGCTTGGTTCAGAAGCTGAGATTGACCCTGACTTTTCGTGTCTGGGTCTGTGCACTGGTGTTATCTGCTCTCCATCCTCACTCGCTGAGCGTGTGCCAGCCCAACAGGGCTCCTGAGTAACTCTTAGAACACAGGGCAACAAACGAAGCTTTCCTGGTGCTTTCAACAAGCAGTGACTAACAGCTCTTAAAATTATCAAAACGGTGGCAAAAACAAACTCTATTTAAGGTTACATTTTCACCACCTCCTTATTTGTATGTACAAAATACATACACATAACTGTATCAGCTAATTAGCTGTGCAGCTATTCAAATGCCTTTTCAAATACATCTGTACATGGTCAAACGTAGATTTTTCATACCTGAATGACTGTAAACAAACAGACTAGAAGCCAAATGAAAATTTGTCTATTTAATCTAGAGGATATTGCATATTAAGAAACACATTCTAAGTTGCAACAGTGTAAATTATTGCTATCCCTTTAGATATTTTCAGTTGCTTCATGAAAAGAATCACATTTGATCCATTGAAAATAGATCTGGTCAGAGACTATTATAAAATGCAGAGTGTGCTTCCACAAACAGAGCAAGCAAACTTGTGTAATTGGTACATTCTTAATTTATTTCAGTCACTCTGTTTTGCTGACATATACCTGTTCTTCTTAAAACCTTTTCCAATGAGTTGTTTTATGTTCCAATAAAGGCTATCTTTAATCTCTCATTTCTCTCTGTTTAATTCTGAATATTTCACTGCTTGAAACTTCCAATGACTATCTGCAATAGTTGCATTTATCCTTCCATATGCCCTTTTTTCTCACACAATTGTTTGCCTTCTAGGACACAGACTGGTATCAAACTTCCTTTCTTTTGCTTAGGTTTCTTTCCTAGTGCTAAGTAGTACATGTACCCCTCAGGATTTCAGTTTACTAAATTAACTGTCAGCACTTTATATGATCCCTCAGCTTCTTTTGCCTCCACAGATTGATCTCATTTCATTATCCTTGGCAGTTCTAAAACCTTCCAAAATTTGGTCTGCTGAAATTCAATACTAGTGCAAGAGGACATAAGGTGCACAAGAGATAATTTCAAATTTTGAGCACACCTCTCTAATTTGTCCTGCCCAGTCTTACTTCATCTGTCATTCAATGCCTAGAAGTAGAACTTGAGAACCCTACACAAACCCTAAAGCCAGCAGTGCATTCTTTCCCTAGAAAAATAGATACTTCTTTCCATTTCCTGAACAGTTCTTCTCCTCATCACTTTTTCAACTACCCTTAGTGAAATTACATTATCTGACTGCTTTGCCTAAGGCAAATGGATATAGACTATTTCAGCATCTTTTTTCCTTCTGGAGGGTGAGGCCAATACATTTTATACTAGACTAGCAACATGCTTCAAAGTCAAAATTCAAAGAAATATTTTGCATGCCTCCTGCTCTAATTTTTGCTTTGAAAATTAGAACTTCTTATGTTGCCTTGAAACATGAAAAATAATTATGTGTGGCCATAAAAGTGCACAGGAAAACAAGATCTGTCAATTACACTGAGCTATTTTTGACATATCTGGCCTTCTGGGTCTAATCCAACTATATCACTCTAGTTAAGTTAGTCACTTACTATCAGTTGCTTGCCAGCTCCTGGCAGTGCTCCATGACTTCTTCTAGGTGACTCACAGAGAATGAGATCAACCTAAAGGTAGCTTCAAATGACAAAAAATGTGCAACTTGCCAGAACAAACACAATTTCTCTTTCTCCTAAGCCCCAGTCTCATACCACCTCTGCTTCCTGTTCCAGAACATTCAGAGCAGGAGGAAGGAGGTTATTTGAAGCATCAGCCTGCAGGTGTTTCCAAGGTGCATCCATGATTAAGCAAAGATTTTCCTTTGACTTTGTCCAGCTAAAGAGAAGATGAAATTAAATGGACATTTTCTTTCCCTCCATGATTTTATCTTTTGCATTTACTTACTTTTGAAATGCTTTCAAATGTTTTCTCAGGGTTAGGCCTAAAATCTTGATATGCTGCCTCCTAAAATTCTCCTCAAACATATGTTATTTGCCTTGAAGTTGATAGTGTCTTTCCACTTCAGAAAAAACCTTCAGTTGGAGGCACCATGAGATTCTCTATTTCCAGACCAAATCCATTCAGTTATCAAGGAAAGAATTAGGTCTTCTACAAAACCTAGTCAGGGCACCCAGAGAGGAAGCTGATCTGCTAAATCAGGAGCTGCTGCTTTCCACAGCCCCTTTTCAGAGCTGAACTGCCATATGCTGCTGCCTATCCCTCCTGCACTCCCATCCTCTCTGGAGGAAACCAGCTCTGTGTACTTCAGCCCACTGGCTCAGCCTTCCCCAGAATGGGATGCACTTTACCTACCTGCAGGCTAATATCTCCTCACCCCACCCCAAGGTACTGAAGCACGTTTTTGGTGCGTTGGACACCCTTCAAAGGAGCAGGTGCTTCTTTCCCAGACACACTGCAGCAGGTGATGCCACAGGGACACATGATCCTTTGAGGTCTATGGCAGGCTGAGTCACAGGCACAAAGTGATTGATGGAGGGAGGTGACAGACTTGCTCCGCGTGCGATGCTCTTTTTGTTTCTGGTTTCTTCTGAGGAGCACACAGGGTTGAGGAGGTGGAGGGAAGTCACAGTGTTGTTCTGATTACCTTGCTCTGCATCAGAAGAGCAGGAGGATAAGCAATGGAAGAGCTCTGCTAGGCCCAGCCTAAATCTATCCCTGTAACATGTTAGAAAGAGCAAAAGCTTCAGTACATGTCATTGGGGCAGAGCAGTACCTTCTGCACAAAGAGAGACTCCTTGGAGAGTTCTGTGACACCAGTGCCCATCAGGAGTCAGGACTGTCTGGTGCAATAATACAGCTCTTACAGCCACACATGCACACAACCATTTCCAGCCCTTCCCGGGCTCAAAAAGCTTTGAAATTAAATTCCAGCCAAGACTTCCCTCTTGCAGTCTCACCTAAGCCTTCTCTCCAGCCACATCCTGCATGCCAGCTCATAGCAGGCATTCCTAACCCCCTGGCTGCCTGCCTTGTCCTCCTCTCCAAAGGAACTTTGGCATCACTTTTCACATGTTTTCCCTCTGCAAAGCTACAAGGGTCTTGCCTCTCACCTCATGTCTGCCACTCTACTCAAAAAAATAATAAAAACCAAAGGATGGAATGTGGGTGGGAAATAAAACCTGATAAATGAGACTGCCTTACATAACTACAAAGCCCTAATCATAAATGTACTAATATACTTATTCCTGTGCTGTTGAGAACCCACTGGTACAGCAAAAATGTAACACTGGCAAATAAGCAACACAAAAATGTGTTAAAATCCATCACTGGATCCCTGGAGACCCACATGTTGTTTCCTGGCACTCCAACATTTACCAGTTGGCTTGGATGAAATTATGGAAGAGGCAGAGGGACACTCTTTTCCTTATCACACTCATTCATTATCTTCCATCCTCACCATCACTGTACAAAACACAAGCTCTGTGCCACCACCAATGCAGGGCACAATGTCATGCTCCCTCTTGCCTTTCATCCAGCCCCTACATGGCGCTGAGGAGTTCATTCAGAAACCCAAAGTCAGGCACTGTCCATCCTAGCTGGTAAGGACCCACACCTTTACTCAGAGACAGTCCCACGAATGTGCAGCTGGTAACAACAGAGGACAGAAGATAATGCAAGCTGTACAGATAAACAGCCTGAACACTTATTCTACTTTGACCTAGCACTATTTTGAGTCAAAACACCAGCCTGTGGTAATTTTAACTTATTTTAAGTGAAAGTGGATCATTATTTTATGACTGAATACATTTAATGGCCAGCTGAAATTCCAGCAAGGGATGGCTCAAAGTTGGACCATGCCTACTAGCTTTCATATGTGGAAATAGGATGACAAAATCAGTAGTTAATAGAGCACTTCATTGGAAAGTTCAAAGAACCTTATACTGCACATTCATGATGTATCCTGCTCTTGGGAGCAGTTTGCCCCTAAACCCCAGTGCTGCATTTTCATTTACATTCTGAAAAAAAAGGGTCTGATTTCTTTTATACCTTTCTTATGCTATTGAATTTAACTTAAGCTGTGTCTCTTGCTTCAAGATTTTCCCCAGCAATCTCCAGTGATGCATCCAGTGATACTTAAAAATTGTAGGGTAGGATCTTTTGGGACTACAATTATTTTTTCTCTTTAATAATGGTCCACTTTTGAGAATGCCAAGAGTGGTATAAAGGATGTCAAGGAAGCAAAAAGATGGGGAAGGAATCATGTCACTAAACTTCGATAGTTTGAATGTGCTTGAAAAATCTTGTTGACCAAGAAGGAAGCAAGAAGAGCCCAGAGAAATGCTGACTCCAGAGGCTTCAGAAAGGAATCAGATGGCTGCCACTATAAATGACAAATCTTCATCTGACTTTGGTTCTTCACACTGACGCATGCATTGAGCAATGTGCCCCCCTTATAACACTGTTTTATAAGAAGCTCAATTAATCCAGTTTATTAAAAGTATCATAGTATGATACTTTGGATCATACACCAGTCTCTCTCACTTAAGCTGAAGGTGAATCCCTCCATTTGAGGAATAAATAAATTCTTTAAAAAAATGCAGTATTTAAAATTGTAGGAGGTTGTTGAACAAGGAACCATGTTTGATATGAAACAAAAAAGCATGCATATCCACATGTGCAGCATTTGAACAGGTATTATTTGTCACAGTCTCCCACAGATACTATCAGAGCTTACAGAGAAACGCAATGGTTATTAAAAATGATTCACCCCAATGATTAACATGACAAAGCACAAGAACTAGGGAATTAGTCATTATAATGAATAAGATTTAATAAATAAAACAGAATGTATGAGATTTGATAAATAAAAGGCTTTTCAGTGCTCTATAAGGACCCCTTACTTTTTGTGAGCTCATCAGCTCCAGGACACCAATATACTCAGTAGTTTGTTTGTGTGAACTACTCATGATGGGTCCCTTCCAACTCATAGTGTTCTGTTATCCAATGCCACTGGGATAGTGCAGAAAAGCGACCAATCTTTGATTGCAATTGCTCAGTTAAAATTTCCCCCTACAGAAAATACAGTATTGCTGTGCCAAGTCCAAGTTAGTGCATGGTTTGAAGGTATTTGTGCTGATTCCCTTCCTGCAGGAGAAAAGCAGAGCTTGTCAAAGTGACTTCCAGATGGAAAGTGCATCCCTGATCATACATGTCTAAAAACAGACCAAGCTGGGCAGTCCTGAGGCTGCTCCCACTTGACCCAAGTGGGGAACCATCATCTTGGAACTCAGAGTGGAAGAAGAAAGCCAAGTGAGTATCACCTATTTTAACTGAAAATAATTAGGCAAGAACACCAGCAGATTGCAGTGGAAATTGAGAAGCCATAGAACAAACTGTTTCTATAGACTCGATGATCCTTGTGGATTCCTTCCAACTCAAGATATTCTATGATTCTATGATTCTAAGGGTGAAGTCTGTCAGGATTAGACAATGAATGTAAGCTCTTTTCACAATTTTTTATTTTAAAGCTAGACAAGAAATAAAATCAGAAGTTTTACTCTTGCTTAGTCCAAGGGTGCTATATTATTAATCCATAACTCTGAGGGTTTTAACTCTAAACCACTGCACAAGTACAAAGAAATACAAGTACAAACACCTAGAACTTGAGGCATGCTCTTTTACACAAAGGTAGGTCTGGACAGACTCCTTTGATTTACCTCAGCATGCCAAGAAGAACATTTCCCTGCCATGCAGCCAGGAATTGCTCCCAATTAGGAGCCCTGAACAGCAGTCTGCAGAACAAATTCCAGTCACTCCACTGCCAGAGGAAGCCTTCATGGTGTGAAGCCTCATACAACCACCATGAGAGGCTGAGCTCAAAATCAGGCTTTTAGGGAAACATGAAATGCAATACTAAACTGAGAAATATTTTAGTGACATTTACATTGAAGAATATACATGTGAAAGACGATATTCACAATCTACAATCACAAAATGCTGGGACTCTAAAGCCTGGAGAGTGTGCTGCTCCTGCTTCTGGTGGATAAAGAAAAGGTTGTGCATGCTGTGCACTTCCCAGCCTCATAGGACTCAGTCTTTTGTTACAAAATCAGTAGAAATGAAATGGAGTCTTACACCTCCTTCTAGATTACTCAAACTTGTCGTGAAAAGACTTTTCAAAATTTCTCTTTTTTTCTCTCTCTTTCATATGTAACCTTGATCAGCTTCCTTAATCCATATATATTTGCAAAGGTTTTTTGCAGGCTTTAAAGTCATACTCAGAAAAGTCCTTCTTGAAACACCTTTGATGATTTTACAGTATATAATAACATTAAAAACTACTCCTCAAAGTCCGAATAAATGACCTTGAAAAACAAAATAGACAAGAACATGGCAATAAAATTATTCTAGGTACAGAACACAAAACAAATCAACCTTATCTGAACCAGAACTAGTGTGACTAGAGCTGTTCCTGCCTTCTTGTAGGCTGAATAGAGGAGACCTTCTTAAGGAATTGGTGTGACTTTCCCTTAAACAATGAATACAAGTTCAACTGAATGCAAGCTGGAAAAAAACCTAAAACTTAGCTGGGAACTTGTATTGAATAAATTAATTTGAGTACTGGCACAGAAACTGTATCTGATTAAACATAACACGATCACGGTTTTACTGTGTGCTCCTGTACAGTGAAAGCCATCAAATAAATGATAGCATTCAAAGTTAGCATACTCATGCACATCAATAGAAACCACAGACAAGTCTCTTGTGGCTTCACTGATTGCTTAAGCCTGGCATGTAAGGCTGGTCATTATTCTGAGCACAGAGGTAAGTTCAGAAATATGTCAACACGCATTATTGCAATCAACATGCATTAATGTAGAACAGCGTGCATTATTGTAATCAAATTTAACAGCTCAACTGAACAACAAGGTCTTGCAGTCTGGAAAGATGGCAAAAGGTCCAGTAATGGTCACAAAGTGGTACTAGCTGTCCATGGAGACACGTAGCAGGTCTCTGCCATCAAAGTATAACTGCAAATTCACTGCAAGACTCAGTCTTGATGGTCTACCACAATCTGCATTAACTAGAAGCACATCATAGTGATCTCCAAAAACAATAATTTCTGATATCAGAATTAGAAACTAAAATTTATGAGATGTGCTCCGTCTCCTGGGAAATATCTGCTTTTTCAAGTATTTATTCCTTAACTTTGGAATATTATCAAAGGTAGTTTGTAAGGGAAGAGAATTAATTTGTGGGAACCAAGTAAAAATTTCATCCTGAAAGGTCAGAATAAAGTAGAATTCTAACCCATACAGACTTTAGCTTTGGGATAATGTTTGAAAAGCTCTAAAGAGGCTTGAGTTTCACTCAGAGTTTTGTTAAAATAATTTATATGGTGATTGCAGAGTTTCCATAGAAGCTCTGGCTTTCTGGCTTTACCAGCTGAAAAAAATTGCACTTATAATCTGAAGGAAAACAACTATTTTTCCTCATGCCTGTTACAATCAGTTCAGCATGGAGTACCTAGGATTCTCACGCTTCAGTCTGAGAAGTTTAAAAACCCCTCATCTTTCCTCTAGCTCAGTCTATCCTCCATCCTATTATTTAAAATGTTCAATGATTCACAGTGTTGACAATGCACTTTCTCTAGCAATTGTTTCCACCTCATTTCCAAAGCAGGATGTTCTTATTCTTAGAAACATATTAAACCCCCCTCCACAAAAAAAAA
>VXBI01004294.1:1006897-1094967 GCA_013397375.1 Toxostoma redivivum
AAAACCAAACCAAAAAAACAAAGTCCAAAACCAAAAAAAACCCTTGAGATATTTTTTTTCTATACACTGCAAAAATCTGTCCATCATTATGATAACCAGTTTCAGACAGTGGGACAGGCACCTGGCTGACACTGCCTGACACCACTCAAGCAAACAACACGAGTTAGACCCATTAATGGGAATCACACATTGGTCCCTTCATTAACCCACATCACTTGTGTGGTTAAACCAGCACATTCTCATTGCTGTTGACTCTGAATGTGGTGTTCTTGTATTATTGCTGTAAACAAATACAGAATTTAGCTGTGAATGAACTCCTCCCAGCTCAGGCCAGTATCAGCCCAGGAATGCCAAAGGCACCTGAACCAGGAATGGTACACAGCACAGAAACCAGGGCTCACAATCCATGTATTGCCACAGCAGGGGAGGGACCAAGGGGGAAGAGAAGGCAAAAGGGAGAGACTCTGAAAGGATGCAAATGTTTACACCCTTGAAGTCACCATAGCAAGCAGATCTGCACTAAGAGATATCTGTTTCCAGACAAATGGGTGTCCAAGCACTATTTTCCTTGGTTCAAAGCTGGTTTGATGTGACAAACATTTAAAAGCAGTAGTGTAGGTCCAGTTCTAACTCGAGAAATTAAAAAATCAATGGAAACAAGCTTCCATTTCAGGATTTAGTTCTGTTCAACGCCCTGGACAGATAAAATCCTAAAGTCTCAGAAATGTGCTAGACTTGAAGAAGTTAGATTTAGTTTTTAGGAGTACAGGGCTAGGTAGAAAAAAATTATCCTCACAGCTGTGCCAAATCCCTGGAGGATGGTTTATCCTAAATCTGGTTTACTTCTCCTTCTTTTTCCTTAATATGTCCAGTTTCTCCTTAAACATTTTAAAAATCACTGATGTCTTGTAACTCAGACTGCGGGGCAAATGTGCACAAAATGATGATATGAGGAATCTGGTTCACACAGCCAATACACAACTGCTCCAAGTGTATCTAGGAAACCTCAGTGTCAGTCCATCCAAGAATGTGTCTGAGTAGAGACTTTAAAAGAAACCCCAACAAACACTGCAAGACAGAAAGAGATATATAATAAATAAACAAACATGTTTATAAATCCTCTCCAAAGTTCCCAGAGGACCGTGCTCAAATCCCAGGTGTACCAAACAAAGCCAGAATAGTAGTGGGCTTGGCAGTGCTGTAGTCAGACTTCATGATCTTAAAGGTCTTTTGCAACCTAAATGATTCTTTGATCCTGCTGTGTGTCAGCACCCTTTTTCCCCTGAGGAATGATGGAGTTCAGGCAGAGAATGGTATCACCAGCAGGGCCCCAACTGCTCCCATTCACAAAGGGTGAGCAGTGGGCATCCTGGCACTACTCTGCACACAGACAAAGATGGATTTTACCTATTACTCCCTGCTCACTTGGTATCAGTCTATTTATTTTGTTCACAGAACCATTTATAAATGGCTGAGACAAACAGCTCTAACTCAGCTGCCAAAAATCCCACACAACATTAATATTTACAAAGTGCTTCTTGTGGGTACCATCTCAGTCTAAATATTATTTGTATCTTCAAGAAACACAAAGCTCTGAATAAGAAGATGAGAATAATCTCCACAAACATCAATATGTATAATTCTTCTTCTTGAAACAACACTGAAAGGATACATTTTTAATGCTTTATTTTTGTTTCATCTCAGTTGCTTTAATATTCCTAGAATCTTCAGTACATTTTTTCTTTTAAATGCTCATATCCTTTCCCATTTGTCAAACATTGATTTACCTCCTGCAAATTGTGCAGAACTCTAACACACTTTAGTTGGATCTCTTGTTTTCAATAAGCATCACAAATTCTACTGAGAGCTCAGAAAGACACTGCTCACCAAGCACAGAGCATGGAGAATCATTGTTCTTGCAGATATCCTGCAAACATAATGGTTTTACATTTATTTTGACAAATAGCTGGCATCACAGTTTACAGTCTTAATCATCCTTATTTTTAAAGTAGTTATTTACAAGCCTGAAAGAGAAGAAGAAAGAAATCATTTGGGACCTTTTCTGCTCAGGAATAGGAATAGTCTAGAGCGGCTTAATTCAATTACAGTAATTGAAATTCCTCCTTCAGCTTTTTGGCACTTGGAAAAAATACAACAAACCTCTGACTTGCTTTAAAGATTTTGATTTTATCACCAAATGGTTGTGAAATGGCAATTTTGTTGGTAGACCCTGAACAATTATCAGAGATGCCAGTTCATGTTAAGATGTTGGGAGACTGCATACTTCTTAATTCCAGGGTGAAAAGACAAAGAGATTTTAAATATTTAATAAGAAGAAAAATGCTCCAGAAATTGCTCTTCATGCATCTAAGGTTAGTGAAAGCACTGGAAGTTTGAAGATGTAAAGCACTCATCCTAAAGCACATCAGCAAACCATCACAGATGATTTTTGAGTTGACAAGGGCAGAAGGACAATATCAAGAAAGCAGAGTGCCTCTAGCCCCTCTCTCATCTTAAATAACATAGGAGTGCCCACTCTCTCTGTTGGGAAGTCAGGGAAAAGCCGCTGGTCTTTCATCAGCCACTACGACCAGCACCAGAGCCTTCACAAACATTGTTTTTTCACTCAACTCACCGTTTAACCACAGTGCACAGAACCTTAATTTGCATTTGTATCTTAGTCCAGTGAAGAACACAAAAGTGAGTAGCAAGGAAAAAGTCTCACACAGGCAAAACACTACACAAGAGGAACAGAAGCAACAGATCCTGACTTTCCACGGGGCTAAACTGCCTCTTGAAATGGAATATGCATGTGGTGCAGAGGCAGCACACACCAGGGAAGCAATACCAAGTAACTTAAAGTTGTCAGGTTTAATTAACTGGTTCTCAAAAATGCCTGATGCAAACAAACCAATGAAGTCCCTTGACTGATGACACCTCTTATAATCTGATGAAGACATTCATATGAGTAGGGAAACACCAAGTCAGGTAACTCAAAACCAGTATCTTAACTGAGCAAATAAGTTACTCCATGCAATTCAAGGCACACTGAGTATTTACAGAGGTACCACCCCAGAGCTGATAGGTTTCTTCATTTTTATAGCAGAGCTACAAAACATTTGAAAAGAAATAATCTCAATCCTTATCACCTACAGGCATCTGAAAGTTTTTGAACCCTCAGCTGAAACCCATCTATATCACAGGTTTAACACTCTGGTCCTTGACTGCCCATGTAATTTTTAAAATAAGAGAAAGGCTCCTCAATCACTCAGACATTTAAAAAATTAGGAGCTTCCACTATCTAAAGTTTCCTGTTTCTTCTCTTAATACTATGTAAATTGAACATTCTGTTTTAAAATGTTGCCTTAAAATGTCCATTCAGTCTTAAAATGTTGCCTCTTTTTCTTTCTTGCAAACAATCTGAGTATACAGAGATCAAATCCATCTCAATCTTTTCCCCAGTTGCTCAAAACAAGCAATCAAATAGCTGTGTGCATGCAAGTTCACAAGCTAAAAGCTCTGCAGAGCATTCAGAAGACAATACTCTCAGTACCAAGAGTATCAATGCACAATATTAGCACAGGTACAGCTACAGCACCGTCAGATCCCACCAGCTTTTCCGGCTCTAGCTCCCCCATTTAGACTGGTCTCATGCTGGAGAAGTCCAAGGGTTTCCACAGTGTCTAAAAATCCATCCAACACTGGCTTGGTTACTGATCCTGTCTGACTGCAGACAGAGCTGGGTTCAGTGCAAGGCACAGTCTGATTACCCGGGGGGTAATTTCTTAAAGGGTCCTGAAATCATAGTCAGACATTTAGAAGGATTTCTCCCAGAATCAAACACAATGACAAAGGAAAGGGAAATATGAGGAGCATCCAAGAACCATCACAGTCCTGGCTAAGTTCAGCAAGAAATGCAATTCCAATGAAACTCTTCTCTCATCTGTTTTATCAACACAGAGCTACTAAGGGGAAATTAAAGAAATAAACTGACAGGTTTTAGGTCTTCAAAACCAAAGCTGCATAAAGCTGGGATGTATTAATGGGGGCCCTGACAATAGATCCAGGCACCATGAGTTAGTCATACAAGGGCTCTGTCACATTTTAAAACTGACCTGAAAGTTTTCTTTCTGTGCTGTTTTAAAGCTGCTCCATACTTAAGCCCGAAGTGATGGCAAGCATTTATTGACAGTTAATGCAGTGCTCCTGCGATGTATTATTAGGCACAAGCCCAGAGGCACAAGGCCAAGTGCTGTTAATCTCTTGGTGAATGCCATACTGTCTCAGATATGCACTGCCTGAAAATATCCAGTGATATCGCTAATGTTTTTTAAAAGGCAGGAGTCTTGAGTTTTCACAGAAACTGATATAGTGATTAACCCACCAAAATAAAAGTAAAATGGAAAAAGCTCTGCAACAATTCACCCAGTTTCTAACCCCTGTTTCCCCACATCAGGAGTGATGTACCAAAAATGAACTGCGCTCCTTTGCCTTACCTCATGCTTTACTTCAGCAGTGTCAAATCAGATCTTTCTTGCTTGGCTAAAAACCTTTCCAAAACAAGTGAAAACATCTATCAGCTTTTACCCAAGGGAAATGAACTGCTGAATATTCAGTCATAGGTTTTCTTCCAGGTGCTCTGCTTGTTTGTTTTAGAGAAGCCTTAAGAAGGGCAAATAAAAGGTTTGAAATCCTCTGAGCAAAGCTGACTTCTTTCTCTGAAGGTCACCCTCAAGTCATTTCAGAACCGTGGAAATAGCCAGGGGAGGGATAAGCAGACTCAAAAGACATCTTTTCTTCTTAAGCAACTTTGGTGCTTCAGACTGGACTAAAAAAATGCCCTCAGGTGGAGGTTTACCACATTTTATGGACCTATCCAATTTTACTCTGGGGAGAAAAATGCAGTAAGAAGTTCTTGCAAAAATATCTGCTGGACAAGTGCTTCAAAGAAAGGAGAGACTGCCTTTTCAGAAAGACTGCACTAGAAGTGATCAGGCTCGTCAAGGGTCTCACAGTCAGGTACCTTCTTAAGACAAGCCTTAACCACTGTTTTCAGGGTCAGTGCCAAAGCTGGAATATTCGAACCACACGATGTAGATTTGCATCAAGACAGCCCCTTCATACTCCTTCAGAATTTATGGCCTGATCATACTAATAATATGCACTCAAATTGATAGTAATGGATTTAGCAAACATTAACTATGACTGCCATGCCTATTCAGAGCAAATTTTGCCTAGGATCCAGACTAAAAGTCATAATCACGTTAGCTAAACATATTATTTAGGAGATGTTGCAGCCTGACTAAAGACTTAATTTTGTGTAAACCTTGAGAAAGACCCGGGAAACCAGCGGGAGCTCTACCTAAGCAAAAACTACAGGATCTGGGACCCCTGTGCAACTCCATGCACGGGCACACCACTGTCATCCCTGTCAGCTGTCATCCCACTGACAGCTCCACACACCCCACTCCTGTAGCGAAAGCCAATCGCCACCCAAAATCTCCAAGCAGGCAAGCGAACAAAGCAGCGCTCCGGAGCAGCCGGGGCAGGGCAGCGGCTGCTCCCCGGCACAGCTCCCGGCGCCGCCGCCCCGCCAGCCCCGTTACCTTCGGCCGCCGGGGAGGGCAGGGCAGGGCAGGGAAAGGAAGGGAAGGGCACTGCCCCAGGCCGGGGCAGGTGGCACGGACGGGCCGGGGCGGCCGCGCTTGGCCCCGGCTCTGGCAGCGCCCCTGGCTCCGCGCACGGCCCGGGCAGGGACGGACGGGACCCGGCAACTTGGCGCACGGTGCCACGGCGAAGTTGTCGCCACTCAGCGCCATTCCCTCGCCCAGCGGGTGCCTTCGGCCCGCAGCCCCCTCTCNCAGCGCCAGCCCCGGAGCGCCGCCTGCCGCCGGGGCACGGTCCCCGCCATCCCCGCCACCCTGCCAGCCGAGCGGGCGCGTCCTGCCCGGGCAGCGGCGTTCGGCTTTCGCTCACGGCTTTAACCAGCAGCCCCCTCCCCTCGCCGGGGCAGCGCGGGCCCCGGTGCCCCCGCAGCTGCCGTGAGCTGCCCGAGCGCCCAGCCCGAGCCCGGCCGTGCCGCGCTGCGAGGCGGCGAACGCGCTGTCCCGGGCGCTGGACCTGTGCTGGCTGCGCTGCGCTCCCGGCTGAGTTCCCCGCTCCGCTCCGAGCAGCCGGCAGGTGAGCGCTGTCAGCGAGCCCGCGGGCGTGCCAGGCCCTCCCCAAGGCGGGCAGACAGAGCTCTTTCCCGAGTTTCTGCCCCGGAGCCCGTCGGGGAGGCGGGAGCGGTGCCCCGGCAGAGCGCGGCTCGGCTCGGACCCTTCCCGAGCGCTGGCGGGGCTCGCGTGTGCCGGGGCTGCCAGGAGCCCTCGGGGGGCAAAGCGGAGAGCGGTGATCACAGACGGTCAGGCAGAGACATCATTACCCGGCCGGAGGTCTCCGATCTGCGAGCGGGCGCTTGGGGAAATGGGAAGCCTTTGGATGCCGGCGTGAGCGCTCAGGCTCTGCCCGCGCGTACACCGCATGGACACCGCCACAGGATGCCGCTCCACCAGGCAAACAAAAAGCACACCACACTCGTAACTTTTATGGTTTTAGCAACGAGGATGCTCTACCCCGACTCCTCCCTCTCCCCTCCTCAACCTCCATCGGTACCGAGCTACAGCTTATTTGTAAGGATAGAAATGCATTTCCTGAGGTGTCTCTTTTACCTCCTGCCACCTTTTTCAAAATGCCTCTGTAGCTAGTACTCCATATTTTTTGTCAATCTTAACACTTTTTAAAAATTTATTTTAATTGGATTTTGGTATTCATTAATTTTATTTTTTGGTGTATATTCTTAATATTTCCTTTACTTGCTCTTGGGGAAAATTCTGACTAGTTTTGGTACCTATCATGATTTTTGCCTGAATACTGAAGCAAAGATTATGTGTTTATTAATTAGTTTCTTTTTTCTGGATCAGATGCAAGAATTTGTTAGGTCTTGATAAAAAATGTCAGTCCCAGGCAGCCCCTTGTCTTTGCAAGGAGCCAACTCTGTCTCAGAGAAAGCAGGACATAGTTCTGCCTATAGTATCTATTAGGGAGATTGTCTTTGTACATGTGTATGCATTTCATGGTTTTTAGTAATTATTGCTTACATACACTACAAAATCTATCACGTTTCAAGGCAACAATTTATTGTTCTTGAAGTATTTGGTTTTCAAGATAACAGTGAAGAAGTAATTGGCAATTTAAGTACATTGCCTTCTAATTTCATTTCTTATTCTGTTTGTCTAGCATTATGTAAAGGAAAACAAACAGGACCTTGCTCATGTCCTTCTCAGCTCCATTTCAGCACTGCTTCTTGCATGCTCTCCATGAATCACTTCCCTCTGCTCTCCCACTGAAGTCTGGAAGCGAGACAGGCATCACAATATCTGACCTTGTTTGTGTCAGTGTTAAAGAACTATTTGAAACCACTTGTCTTTCTCATATAGCAAGACCTTTTTATTTTAATTTTTTGCTGCTTGACAGCACAGATAGCCTGGAACATACTTCTCTTGGCATGAGATTTTTGTGCAGTTACTTTACTGTGCCAGTTCTGTTTATTTATTTAGCATGAATTTATCCCACCTGCATATGGCTTGTATTTCCTCAAAATAATCTGTGTTTAAACACATAGAGGTATGTATTTCTTTTTTTTCCCCCTCTTCTACTTCCTAATAAACAATTTGACAAGGCTATGGAGATTAGGATATCACTTCCATTCGCAAACTGATGTGGTGTTATTATCTTCAGAGGTTACACTTCAGCTTGCACTGGAGATTAGTTGTACATCCCCAGAAGTGAAGAGTGAGCATGACTGAACAGGTGTAATTCCACTTTTAACAATTACAAAATATTAAACAGTATTTAATCTCCCTCACCCCCTCCCAGTTCCACTAAGTTGTAGTTTCTTTTCTTCACTGATGATAGTGAAGAGTAACATTGAGGATCAACAACAGAATGTTATTTATGGGGTCCATGCCACTTACCATTAAAAATAATACAATTCCAGTTGCCTAAACAGATGGGGAAAAGGTTGCATGGAGCAGTTAACTGGTTTGGACAGCATCAAAATAGTGCAGTCTTGGCAGAACTGATGCTGAAAACTGAGTGTCTGGCTCCAGTGCTGTTGCTTTGGTGCTGCTTTGTGGTCCTGTTCCTTAAAGACCATGCCATGTGTGCCATTCCCGACTCACACAGCACCCACAGCTGCAGTAGGGAGGCTACAGGTACCTTTCCAATCCTCCTGAAGATCCCAGAAACGGGCCACAAAATGTAAATTGACAGTTTTGTTTCATGCCCATGCCCATAGAAGAGCGGGATAGCAAACATTCTTTCTTACTCTTCCTCCTGGGCTTGCTTGGAGTAAATAAAATTGAGTTTGGTTTACAATCAAGCCTTTCTACTGCAATCAAAAACACATTTATATAGCTTTCTGTGAGGAGCTCTCTTTATACAGGTGTGTGGGTACAGCCTCATCAGTCTTTCAGTTTAAAAATTTCATTTTCTACTTGGACCTGGTCCTGCTTCAAATGAAATTTTGTCCCAACAATTTCAGAGGAGTATGATTAAATGCTTTGCAGGTGTGTGTTTACCTTTTTCCTTCCAATCCGTCCCATTACTGTTGCTATTGCTTCTGTTCCACAGATGGCAGCTTCAGGGGCAGGGACATGGCAAATGCAGAAGACACAGAACACCTCTGTTTCACTTCTTCATTTAGTTTAAAATTTCTTAAATATGTTTAAATGTTTTTAAAAAGTAATAAGCATAAAACCACTTGCTTGCACTGCTCACCAAGACCTACTTTCATAAAGAAAAAAAGCACATTTAAGTGCAATACTTTGGGGTTTTTTTAAATCTGCAATCTGAGAAAAGCTGGAATATTATCCCAGAGCTGTGAAAGGGGAAAGGATATACCTTTTCCTTTAGACTCACAACAGAATAACTCCTAGAATTGTGTTGTTGAGTTGTTTCGATTATTTTAGTATTTCAGTTGTTGTATTGCCATGATGAATTTGGTTTAGGATTTGTGTCACCTAATACAGAAGGGATTTTACAGGTCAATAAGATGCTTTGGCTGAGTGTCAATAAGCACTCTTCAAATACATTCAGCTTCCCAGGAGTCTTTTGGAATAAGTAGTATTTGGGATAAGAGTTTATGCATGTATTAGTACATGTGTTTTATAGGTGGAGAAGCTGTTAAATTAGTTCACCGTGGTTAAATTAGTTCACCAATGACCAAAGAAAGAGTATATGGCCAGAGGGAGTAAGAACCTGTACTAAAGCTGTAATTTTATAGTTTCACCCTGGTGTCCCAGTCAGCCAAGTTGTTTTAGCTACAAACTGGTAGTCATACCCATCTGTCTGGAAGGGACCAAGTGGAGCATTGGAAGCTTTTGCAGAGGATGTGCCTAAAAATGTGGCATCAGGCAGGAGGTGAACTCTATTGTGTTAAAAAGAGGAGTCTACCTAAAAGAAGGTGTCACAAAAAGGGAAGGAAAGGTGATGGTGACAATGAACTTTGGCCCCCTGGGGTGTGTGTAGACTGTGGAGATGATAATAGAAACTTTCTCCTTGGAGATGGTATCAGGAACAAAAGGAAGCTCCTGGAAGCCTGACTCCCACTCTTCAGCTCCCATAGCAGACAGAAATCCCAGAGATGGGTAAGTGAATATGTCTGTGAAGACTGTGTTGAACACTATTATTGTAATACTTTTGATCGACTGTCACCAAGTGCTGCTGAGTGTTTTTTTGAGGAGAGAGAGAGGCAGATAGCAAAATTTTGGTACCTGTCATGGAGATAATTATTTTTGTAGCTGAAGGGAGGGAAGGGGATGGTGTGAAAACAAGAAAGGGAAATGAAGCATCGCTTGCTTCAGGTAAAAGTGATTTTTCTAACAGCAAAATAATTAAGCTGAACTTCTATTTACATGACTGTAAACTGATTCCATTGGGGGCATCTGATTGGAACAAGGTTCTCAGAGCCGAGAAATTATACTGCAGGTAACACTGCAGAAGGGAAGGATAATGTAATTGTATCAATGACAGGAGATGCAGTAGTTTTTACCTCAAGTTATTTGTGACTAAAGTGGTCATGCAGAATATTAAGTGCATGTGCAAAATATTAATGATCTATCGGAACAGTAGCCATGTGTATACATTACATAAATATTATATTTTCCATGTACCTCTTCTGTATAAGAAGGTATCAAAAGGAGAATTTAGAGTTTTCTGCAAACTATTTCTATAAATTACATAATGTGTTGCAAGCACGATGTACTTTTATATTAATGCTGATTTTTCAAATTATTTCAGGGGAAATTACTCAGGATGAGAAATCACAAGAGTTAAATTAAAAAAAGGAAAAGGAAATCAAGAAAGTCGTGGAAGATGTAATAGAGCTACTGTGGTGATAGCTACTGTAGTGATGGCTTGTGAACATTTCATATCCTTTTTGTGTGGAAATAATATTGCTGTGAGTTACAGCTCTGGTATTTCCTCTTCTGTTAGACATCAGGTTGTGTTTTTGTAGTTTTGCTGAGAGTCACAGCAATGAATTCGTATCTCTGTAATCTCTTGCATCAAGTTGCAAGAGCACAGTTGAAACAAACAGCATACAAGTCACCTTTCAGTTATAGCTAAACTAAATTTTAAGGTAGTATATGCGAATCTACCCTGAAACAGAAAGCTTGTTATGTACAAAGGGATATATGTTTTTCTGGGTCTGTTCATTGCCAAAGTCATGGGGTTGGTGATGGAGAGATAACTCTGCCAAGCAAGAAACTCTTAGCTACTTGGCTCTTTGATTTGCAAATGAGACCCAGGTATACATATTAACACTTAGCAAAACAGGAGCAACAACATCTGCAGTTAGACTGCAACTTTTTCCAGGTGAGGTGCAAACTTAGGCTGAAAGCCGTCCCTGTGTAGAGATCTGACCAAGCTGCCAAACCCAGCCGCTGGCACAGACTGCAGGCCACATCATGTGCTCAGAGGTTGCTTGTCTACAAAGGGTTTGGAGTTAAAATCAACATGTGTCCGCCTCCATGTTGATGTAAAAAATCCCAGCAGCCATGCTCAGGCTGAAAAGACATTTTGCTAGTGTGGGGGTTTGCCCACTCAAAACACCAAGGTAGAAAACATTCTATAAATGAGAAGTAATACAGAGTGTAAACTGGAAGCAGTTTGGAAATTTTATTTTTTCTCTCGAACCAAACATAAGCACACAAGGCTCTGAGATGTAACCATACTTACTGAATAAAGATGTGGCCAGGCAGCCAAACAAATGGAAAATGAATCCAACAGTGTTAAGCTTAATCCTGCCCTGCTTTGGGAAAAATTGCTTCTTCAATACATTTCATTGTGTAAATTTAACATCTCATCTCAAAGTATTATATTTGCTTCAATACAGGCTTTGCTGTCTGAAGGGTTATCCTAATTCATTTGGCTGAAAATCAAGGACAGCGGGAGAAAAATAATATCAGAACGATTTCTGTGGTGTTTATTTGGACTGTTGTTCTCAGAAAAAAAATCAAGCCAAATTCACTAGTTTCAGATTCTTGAAATGGATCATTAAACTGAGGTAAGCCCTTGTATTGGCTCTTTGATTCAGAACTAAGATTTCAACAGTAAATTAAAAAAAAAACAACATCTCCTTTAATTCCAAATGTCAATACACAGAATTCTAAAATAGTTTAACAAAATCACTCTGAAAGTTCATTCAGATTAATGTTTAATCATCCAACATTCCTGTTGTCCGGAGGCTTAAGAACATGGGAATCTTAATGTGCTATAAAGTAGCATTTAAATTTTTGTTGAAGGAAAATATGCCTTTTTCAGGGAAGAGTGAAATATCACTACAAATGGTGAACAGGAAGAATTAGTGCACAGTGAGTTCTTGGTCCCGCTCAGTGACTTCACAGTAACTTCCTCTGTTAGACATCCAGGTCAGGAGAATTGATGCATTGTTAATCTTGCCCTGCACATATTGCAGCACTTTGGCTACAAAGTGGACCAGAGCCCAAGCACTGAAGGATGGCTGTGTCCTCATTAGGAGCAAAATGGTGCCGAGGGGCCAACATTTGTCTTTCAGGAGCTTTTTCTTCAGAGTAGCTGTGGTGTGTTCCAGGACTCAAAGCTCATTAGCGGCTGAAGCACATCTTTCAGTTTGGCTCCTGCAGGAAGACCCTGGCTGGGCAGTATTGAGCAACACACACCAAGTGGGGAGAATCAAGAATAATCTGAACTTCAGTGCTAGTGTAGATATTCTGAAACAGAGCAGGGCTTCACAGAAGGGCTAGTCTGATGGCAGCCTGGGTGTGCTGTGAGTCTGGGGTGACCAGTGTCCTGGGGACCTGCTAGACAGTGGCTGTGGGACTTCCTGAGTTAGCAGAGAGGTTGGTATTTTTCATTTTAAGGGAAAAAGGATGCAGAAAAGCACTCATCAGATTGATGCCTATGGCACCATTCAGTCTGTCATGGCATTTGATGCAGAACTAACTCTGCACAGCACTCTGTGGCAAAGGCCACATTGTAAAGACTGCATTGAGAGCTAGCCCTGAAGCTTTTCTTGCCCCAGTCTGTTTGCCACGAGAAACAGTAAATTAAATAACATTGGAAATGCCAGACTCCTATATGAGATTAGCATGCAGTCCACAGAATTCACTAAGCAAGAGGTCAGTGGGCTTAGTGAATTTGACTGGTTCTTTTTAAAGGCTTTCTATTATTAATAAGGTTTCCAGCTTCTTAGTGGGAGCTGAAGTTACTGCAGAGCTTTTGAAACAAATTTCAGGGCTCAGGAAGGGATGTGCTATTTTTGGCTTCCACTTAAGCACCCATTTGACAGCAATCAGGTAAATGATTTCCTCATGTTGCCATTAGTATCATGTTGCCGGTATGTATGGCATCTTTTTCATAAAAAGACAACAGAGCTATTGTTCCAGCAGCTTGCAACATAGGTTAGAGAAAACTGTGAGGTTTGCCAAAGTGCTCTTGCTCTTTACATAGCAATTAAGCTTCAGAGAAAAACAGATGGCCACAGGTGGGTCTAAAGCAGCTGTGTGCACACCTCAAATATCCACCTAAGCCAGAGTCACCTTCTGGGATTCAGGTGACTTCTGAACAACCGGTGAGCTCTTTGTAAATTATTCACGTGGATGCTAACCTGTTCTTACCTATGAAAACAGCTCATGAGAGAGGTGGGAACAGCTGATGAAAAGAGGGCAGCAATACGGTCAGTGTCACCCGTGAACTCTGTCAGTTTTGGATTTTTTTAAAAAGTGAGAGTTAGAATTTACTGATCATGGTGCAGGTGCTGACATCCAGAGGAGGGTGGTTTGAAGGGGAGGGAGGGAATGTAGTTACCCCATTAATGCCATCATTGCCCACATTAACGTCGTGTCTTTAAAAACAAAATAGGATGCTGCTAAGGATATAAAGGGAGCTCTGGATATGTGTTACATCCTTTGTAAAATTGAATTATTTCTAAATATTGGGTTTTTTTAAATGCCACTGGCTGAGCTATAGCACAAAGCTGAACAAAGACCCTGCAGTGAAGAACATGAGTAATTTCAGTGATGGGACCTGCAGAATTATTTAAGCAGATTTGTGTGATAACTGGGGCTTTTCTTACAGTGTTTAGTCTTGATAAGAACAAGACTGATGTCTTATCTACACTGCTTATCACATTTACTGCTTAATAGCAATGGAGCTGCTGACAGCAAGCAAACAAAAAATTGCCAGGAAAGTTGAGTGATTGAATTACCACTAAATGAATGCCCAGAGCTGTCAGTGATATTTTTGGCAACAAAGAAACCTAACCAAAACAAAATGATTTTCAGAATTCACAAGACTGAGGTGATCCCTCAGAAGCAGCGGTGGGGGCTGCATCAACAGGAGCTGTCACAAAAGAGCTCCTTCCCCTTCATCGTGATGAAGGAACCTTCTCACTTCCACAGTGGGGAAACTGTTTCAGGCCAGAAGGGTGGACAAGTCAGGAGGGGGAGTGAGGCAGTTTTTCAAGGGGCAGCAGCCTCCTTGGGTGCCTTCAGCTTGTTTTCTGAAGTGCAGCCACTTTCAGAGGAAAGTAGCTCAGGAAAAAGAAGGTGCTGTGCTGCTTGGGAGCTGACAGGCTGCCCCGCCTCAACCAATAATTAATTACCTGAGCCAGAAGATAAGGCTGCTTCTTAGCAAAATGTTTTTTGTCATATAATGGTCATGACAGAGATGAAAGTGCTTGGGAGTGAAAAATTGCAAAATTGACTTACTTACCCACGTTATAACCTGACCGACTGCATTCACACCAGGCAGATCTAACAATGCTTCATGCTGGGGCTTTCATAAGATGAATTGCTGCAGGGAAAAAATTTCACTTGTTTTCCACTGCCCTCTTTCAGATACTTTGGACATGCAGTTTTGTTAAATAGAACCCATATTGTTTTTTGGGGTTTTTTTTGAGCATTTCTGTTTTAATGGAGAAGTGGCAGCTCATTTAAATATTTAGAGCCCAAAAGCATGCATGAAACATTCAAATGAGTTCCAGTTGGCACAGCTCTGGGTACAGCATGGAAGCAGAGAGTTTGTGTGGCTGAAGGCCATCACCTGTAGCAGGTCTTTCCTGTGATGATTAAATGTCAGCAACAACCTTTGCACTTTGCCTTTTAATTAAAGTCTCTTGAAGTGACTCAGCAGATGCAGAAATTTCATCTTTATTATAATAAATTTGCTGTTAAATCCTATTTCACTATTTTAGCCTGATGGTGCCATTGGTTCCTTACAGCACACGTTGCAAAACATCCTTTCAAAGCCCAACAAGAAACTAAAATCGATTAAACACCCGATAGACTGCCCAAAGCTGCGTGAAATTGAGCATGGGTAGTTTCAGAAGTTAGAAATGCTGTTCTAAATAATTTGACAGGTTCTCCACCCCTAAGAAAGCCCAGAGAAGGATGTCCTGGTTTACAGAGATGCTGACTGGGAAGTTTAAGCAGGCTTCACTGCCATGTTACACATGAAACTCGATGGTTGGGGCACTCAGGTGAGAGCTGTAGAGAGAATCAGTGCCTTGCTGCTGGGTGGTAGGCACCATTGGGTTGGCAGTCCTGTCCCTGGTGATTTTGAGAGACTGTAAATCTTGTTCCAATGCAGAACAAAAAGCCATCTAAGGTGCTGGAAACTTCTCCTGTGTTGCTAGGGAAGTCACTGCAGTGAGGAAAGGACAATGTTTTTCTTTCTACACCCATCCTCCAAATATTTGTAATTTCTATGTCTGCTCGTTTTTGTGCACTCTTTATTTTCTCAAAGCAGGACTACTCAGATCCCCTTATCTTATTCTCCAAGGGGTTCTTAAACTGTAAGCAAGGAGGTTGTAGATCAATTACCTCCATCTACTTCTTTTTCATTTTTATACCTAATAGCAAACAGTTACATTTCCATCTCTTGGTACCCACTAACTTTGAAGCTGAAATACTGAGAAAACTAGGCATTTAAGGCTTGCTATGAGAAAGAGCTACCCCAGTGCAGCACAGGAAAAAGAGCACCCTTTGCTCTTCATATGCCACACAAAGTCCTTCAGCTGCAGGAGAGTTGGAGTGGTTTAGGAATTTACCATGATAATATGAGATTCAGACTTTGTTCCTGGAAAGGGCTGAGTAGCTACAACAGCTGGTCTTCAGCTGGCCATCAGGTGATAGCCTCAACTCAGTTGCCCTGCAGGGTTACAATTTTTCCTCCTACCCATCTTCCCCAGGCTTATTCTGAAAAGAACCACAGTTAATGATAATTTCTGCTTAAGAGAAATATATTGACTTTTCCCTCCTCCATTTATGAATTTACCAAAGATACTAGTCCTTATTTAGTTTTCTATTTTTGAGATAAATACCATGCTGTTCTATAACCCCATTGAAACCAACAGCTTTTTCTCACCTTTCACCTAGGAATGATACCAACTTTCTGTTGTGTTTCTCATTGTGCCATTCTGCCTAGGACACAATTGTGGGAGAAAAAAAGACCTCCCACAGCTGGGGAAGAGGGTCCAAGCTATCTGACTGGGAAATCATGACACTGTTGGTCTGCCAGCTGTTCATCTTCTCACTGTCCCAAATCCCCAGGTGATACCACCTTGTTAAATCTAAAGAACATCATGTACCAGAGCCCCACCACTGGGAAGGCTTGACCTTGTGCTACTACAGCATCTAGCAGCTATCTTGTCAGTGGGAAAAAAACCAAACATTCAGAGGGGAGAGCAATTAAAAAAATGCAGCACAATAAAGCTCAAGATTCTTGTATGTTCTGCACATATAAAGCACCATTCATCCAAATCCTTTTTTCACTCCTATTACTTAGTTCAATTTATAATAATGTAGCAATTCCCCTGGAGCATGAACATGTTCATATGCAGGAAGTAAATTAACTTAATAAATTGCTGACTAAACCAAACAAATAAACTTTTTTTTTTCTTTGAGAACAACATCCTCTCTATCCATTATCAAACAAAAGATACCTGTATTAAAAGCTTGCACTTGAGGCCCTCTCCCGGGTACTGCACTATTTGTGACACAAGCACATGAAATGTATTACAGTAGGGAAAATGATTTCTATCTGCAAATATTTTGTAGCAGCTCTTTCTTGAATACAAATTGTGGGTCATTAGCTCCCAAATAAGCAATGTCTGCTCACATACATGGCATGTAGCCACCTTAAAAGGGACATTGGAAGCACCAGCTTCCACTGCCAATGAGGTCATTCTGGGAAATTCATACAGTCAGGCAGCTCTGATTAACAAGTTTATAGAAACAGGGGCTGCAGGCAGATTCTTCTCCATCACTTCTCAGGCTAGGCTGTACAGATGGCATTTTCTCCAAACTGCTCCACTTTGCATTACAAAGTGTTTAATACGGAAGTTCAACCTATTCTATTCCAGGCTCAACATACCCCAGAACCTGAAGAAAATCAGTCTCAGGGAAAGTGTTAGAGCAACATTTGCACCTTAACATTTCAGCACAGACCCTTGAAGGTACCTTCAGACTTGCTGCTTGTCAGAAGAGTTTCAGTGAGGGTTGAGATAAGGATCCAAGCTGACAGATTTCATGCTGGGATTTAGACACCTAAACATACAGGTGTCTTATTTTCTTCATAATAAATGGTTTGCTTGTGGCATCACATGATGCTTGTGATCTAATAGGCACTGCCTCAAGCTCCAGCACAGGCTAAGCTGTATTCAGTCTTCTGGATGTGCCATAATGACACAGCAGCAAGTCCCCAGAACATTGACTCAACTGGCTGAATTTGAAAGGAATCAGTGGTCTATCTTCAAGGGCTAAAGGCAGGTAAGAAAATAATAAAGGTCACCAAAACAAATGCCACTAAGTGGCCACTTGGCTTGACCCCTCAGCACAGTGTATCAAGGAGCTGGAGAGAAGCAGGGGCAACTGTGGCTGGGAGAGTGCAAGAGAAAAGCTTCAGCCCAAGAAAAAGTAGTGTTGGCATATTCAAAGGTGTAGAAGCAAAGAAAGGAGTTCAGTAAGTACCAAGCCTTCAAGTGAAGTAAGGAAGAATGGATTATTTAATCCCTGGAAGTTGAAAACTTGACCATAGAATAGCATTTCTCTGCAGAAGATTACAGGCAGAAAAATTTATTGTCTGAAATAGTTATTCAGAAGAAAGTATGAAATATCCAAAGAGCTGAACATTACAGAAAATCTGGAACTGACAGTAAAAAACTAGGATAAAGTTTTATTTCTAAAATGGAAGGCACCACCTTCCAAATGGAACCCAAACCACTTCTAGTTTCAGTATGCATCACACATCACTTACATTATTGATCCACAGGTGGAGAGGACATGAGGTGAGCCTGGTCGAGTCTGAAGGAGAGCCATCACAGAACTTGAAGCAGTGAAAAAAAAGATTAAAAAACCCCCAAAGATAAAATACATCCTTAATTAAATCATAACTCAGCTAGTATGCACAAAGTCAAAAGACTTCTGGCTCAGTTTCTCATAGAAAATTAGATAGTTCTGCTCCAAGTGGAAGAAAAATGTACCCTTTTGCAAATGCATTTCTCTGTGTTATGCTTTTAAGTACCAGCTTTTAAATCATGTCTGAAGAGGCCTGGGAAAGCACATTAGCACCTCTCCACAAGCACTGTTTGAACATGGCTGGCTTGGGGAGAGGGGAATGAAAGATTTCCAGACTCAGTGCAGACAAAGCCCAAAGGCTGTACAAAGTACAGAGCAAGAATAGTGCTTCAAGAAAACAGAAAGAAAATGTCTTTAAAGAAGAATTCACCAAAATGAAACAGCAAACAGGAGACAGGGCCTTTGAGAATAGTTTTTCACAATTAGCTCACTGCTCTTTTGTGAATGTTGAAGGTGTTCCACAGTAGGAGTCAGAAATCTGCTGAAAGCCTGTCTCAAAAACCCTTCTGGATCCCTTGGCTCAGTTTTCACCATTGCAATTATCAGACTGCCAGGGCAACTGATACAGCAAATTGGCTGCTCACTTCCAAAGCCACTCGCTGCTGGTCCTACAGAGTTAACACAGGAGCTCTGGGAAGCAGCAGCTTCAGGCAGTGTGCCTGGAGCAGCTCACGACATCCCTTGGGGGAATGAGAGACTTACCAGCCATTTCTGTGTGTAGAGGGACACAGTGCAATGCAGAGTTATTTTGTGACCATCACTCTCCTTTCCCTGACTCCACGTCAGCAGTGCTTTCCTGTGCCCTGTGTTTTAAAGAGCAAGCCAAGGTCCTGTGGGTGTTTCTGGCTTGGTGTTTGCAGCCCCTGGCAGGCAGCTCTGTCTCACAGAGCCATCCCAGTGAGCACTAGACAGTAGTTGCACCCTGCACCCAGAAGAGGAGTTCACATTTGAAAGGAGCTCACGGCAGAGGAGGTAAGAAAAGAAATGCCTGCCAATGTGCAGGAGGAGCAGGCCAGCTCCTGGAGTTTTAGGGAATGTGTTCCATTTATTTTCTTTCTTCTAGCTTAAATATTTTACTATTTTCAAAAAGGACAGCATGTGAGCATTAAAAAAATGTGCCAAGGAGTGCACTTGCATTTACAAGACAGCCTGCAGACAGGTGAGATGGCACCCCAGAGGAAGAGGGATACAGGTTTCCAATTCAATCAGTCACTATGCTGTGTGGAGCTGGAAGTGAAGCTCAACACAGGTTTAGGCAGGTCTGTGTGCAATATGGCAGATTTTCCATCTACTTCTTCAACTTACAGTGTAGTTCTGTTTCCTGAGCAATGTTTCAGCAGTCTAGGGGTTTGGTGTGGAGCTTACTGAACAACAAAATTCAGTAAACTGTCATTGTTCTGTGTGTGATTAATGGAGATTAATGCTGATGTATGTACTGGCATGTGACACCATTGTTTCTACAAGGAACTATTACTCATCAGCTCAACACGAGGGATTAATTTGCTTTGCTTATTACCAGGGAGAAACAAGCAAAAAGGTCAAGTTGCCCTAGCAAAATTATGCATTATCACTTAGTAATACCTCTTCAGTGGGAAATACTCACTGAATTGAGTGAGAACAATTGCTTTTTATTTTTTTCCAGACCAATACACTTGGTCTGTGTAATTAAAGTCTAAAAGACATGTATGTACCGTGACAGCCTCTCACTACCTATGGACCACTTGAGTTGTGTACTGACAGTCACGTGCCACAGTAACATTTTTTTCAGTCTCGTTGTTTATTTTACATTCATTCAAGGCATTTCTGACACTGTTGTGTTATTTTTGCCTTGAGTTTGATTTTGCAGAAACAAACATTTGGATATATTTGATGCTCTTTTAGGCCCTACAAAACTATCCTATCCTCAGTACAACTATCTATACCACAACTATCTGTACAGACAGGGAATACTCAGCTGAGACCTTTATGCACTTTGAATCATCTTTTTTACAGTGTTTGTATGAGCAATTCTGCAATTCAATTTACAAGTTACAAAGTATGTGAAATGAATGATGAATGGAGAATGACTGTGATGCTGAATAGCTGTGTAAAAAAATCTTCCATAACAAAGAAAAAGAGGCAAAGGAGAGGTGTCATATCAGTGTGCTGCTTCTGCAGAATACAGTTGTGACCTCTAAATGAGCAAATAATAGTAATGTGAGATGTGTGGGCTGCTTTAGTCCATTTCTAATTAAAGAGGAACACCCTCACCCCACCTCACCCCCCCTTATCAAAAGAAATATTGATGAGGAATTGTTTTGCAAGCACATAAAGATTTTGCAGAAATTCTTTGGTATCAGGATGAGAGGTGTGTCCTAGGGATCTGAAAGTATCCTACTTCTCCCACTAGTTGGTGAGAATCAATGAAACCCAGCTGGTCTCTGCTAGTTTGGGCTAAGAAACCATGTCACAGATGTAAACTTTAAAAATTTGGCAAGGCCCAAGGCTTTCTAGGAGGTTAAAGATCGGTAACAATTGTTCAGGACTTGCAGACTTCCTGCTCTAGCCAGGAACATCAAGAGAGGAACAAGTGCTCTCTGTACAAGCATGAAGGTCTTTGAAAGCCTTGGGACCATTTCTGATAGTGTGAAGCCTGGGATATTGTAAGCAGGGAGTGCCACAAAACCAGGAGGAGATAAATTAAAGCAATGTGAGTAACTGCTTGTCCACCAGTTTGTTGCTTATACAAAGATTAATGGAGAAACAGAGATAATTTGTTCCTTTTGAGGCAGAAAAATGACACTTTTTGCAATTCTGGGACAGTATGCTTACAGTACATTCCAAAATTGTTTTTATTCTTGTACATAAAATTTAAAGTAAAAAGAAGAAGTATAGAGGGATTCAATAATTTTTCAAGAAGTTATTGGATGAACTGAATGACATTTCAAAAAACAAGACCCTGATTTATTCTGTAAAACCCAGTATTTTACCTTTCATGGAGGTGACTTCTATAGCAGATGGAGCAAAAGTTTGATGCATTTCACTGCTGTCCAGGTTCTGGCCAGGGCAGGGTTGATTTCTTCTGGCTACTGATTTCTGCAGTGGCCAGGAGAGGGCTTGGCTAGGACCTGGAGGTTATTCTATTTATTCTATACCACCTCACCTAATTTTCTGTACTGGGGAAGAGTGGAGCAGTTGGGTAGGATTCTGTGGTGAGCATTTTGCATGTCAATCACTCTGTCTCTCACTTGTACACTTTTGTTATTAATATTGTTGCCATTGCTCTTCGTCTGCTTCTCTCATTGCTGTTTCCAGTAAATTGTTCTCATCTGAAGCCATGATCTTTGCCTTTTGTTCTCCAGTCAACACAGAGGAGAATTGGAGGGAGAATGGGAAGTGAGAGGGGCACAAGTGGAGCATGGTTTAAGTAGGAGCACTAAATTCCTAAATCACGACGGCTGTAAACATAAATAGTCATGGAAAGACACAAATAGTCATGGAAAGGCTTGGTGGAGCTTCTGAAGCTAGAAAAAGTAATTTTCATTTCCAGTATTTTGGTGTAATTTTGCCGAAGAAGGAAAACCATCTATTTTTCCTTTGAAAGGCAATGTCTCTTCAGAGCCACAAAATTTAACTTAAAAACAAAACAGTCAATAATGCAAAGCACAGAAATGCCATGCCTTTCTGGGTACCCCTTTTTGTCAAGGTTAATAGATAACAGCAACATTACGAAACAAACAGCTCTGGGGAAACAACACATGTAATACAGATTATTCAGACAAAAGAGACTGCAGTGGTCATCTCATATGACCTCCTCCTGCTGCTGTATTGGGAGTTATTTGTAGAATATTTTATGAGAATGTCCACCAAAACTTCATCTCAACATCATTTACTAGGGTTTAGAGATAATCACACATCTTTTATAAATAAATTTAAACATTAGAAGCAAATGATGGAAGTAACCACTTATAGGTTGGCAGGGACACTAGCAAAGACATTTGTTAAATAACATGCATCTGGTCTTTTATGCTTTTACTAATTATCTAGAGCAGAGAATAAAGAATATATTAATTGAAGTCACATATATATTAAATTGAGGGAAATTACTAATACAAAGAAAACATGAAAAAAATAGGATGGAACTCACCCAGATAAAAAATACAGGGAGAAAGTGAGGAAATGAGATACTATTTATGGATTAAAACACAATCAAAATGAAAAGCTATTCTAATTCACAAGGGGATAGAAAAATCTAAGACGTGCTATCAAATAAACCTGCAAAGAAACAACATGGAAAGAATTTTAGGGGGTTGCACTTTCAATGCAGGATGAAAAGGTAAAATAGCCAGAGAAATATATAATGAGACTGGACTATATAGATCAAATCTTTTTGCAGGGACACCTGAAATAGCCTGTTCACTTCTTTATGAGATGAAGAAGATCTGATGAAAGAGAGAGAATTCAGATTAGCACAGCAAATGGATTCATCAAGGTCCAAAATTTGATTTATGAGGAAGAATGAAAAGCCTTCAAAATGTATTAGATGATTAGTTAGATTAAGAGACAAGTACAGTCTAGGAACAAAGCAGCAGTCTTGAAATACTTAAAACCTATAAATAATGTTGATAAAGTGACTTCACCAGCTAATTCAAAGCAAACATAAATGAATAGGTGAAACTAGGTAAAGAGGAGGTCAGACTACATGTCAACAGCCTCTTCCCTAACAGCACACCATTAACTTGCACAGTGACCTTGCAGGAGACATAATGAAAGAAACTCCACTTGGCCCATTGAAAACCTGAGAAAAAATGTGCAAGAGAAGACAGCCAGGAGATGGGCAGCTGAAGCTGCCCAGTTGGAAGTGGCTGATGTCCCCCTGCCCTTCCTCAGCCCTTCACTTCTCACCAGAGGGATGTCACAAGGCAGTAGTGAGCCAGCTGTATGTGTAGACCCTGCTTAGTGGCATCCCTATGCCCCTGCTCTGTCCGTGGCTGGATAATTGCTTCTCACTCCCTGTGAGGCTCTTTGACCATGAATTAGTTCCCATCCCATCAGAAGTCAGTCTTTCCCTTCCATGGTTCAAATCTTTCCTGGAAAAGCAATGAGTCTTGCCAGAAGAATGTTACACAAACCCAGCTTTGCCAAATCCAGGCTGTCCAGAAGATGCCTTTGGGAGTTCTCTAGCCTGGCAAGTATGAGAGCATTGGTGGGAGAAGCCCTAATGGGGCAGCTGCAAAGCTGAAACCTCTCCTTGGGGAGAAATGCAGTTTTGTGTTGTTTCACAAAGCAGAAGAGAGCGGCAGGTAAGATTTGATTGGCAGATTTGGGGAGCAAGGAGTAACACTTGGCCACCTGGCCGTGCAGAAAAGGTCTTGTTAAATTTCTTGGTATTAATGTCCTGCTGATATGTTAAGCCATACGGCATCAAAAAGCGAGCTGTTGGGATGTAATGCCTGCTCTGTCCACCTCTCTAATCCAGGGGGATATTTCCCTCAAACTCAGTTTTCTCTCCAGGTCGACATTTCCACAGCTGCCCTGTGATAAGGGAGCATTTGCTTATTAGCATGGACATCCCTGTTTCATGTACAGCATGCCCCAGCACACAGTCGCTGTTTCCCCAGACCAACTCTTCTGCAGCTGCTGGTAAGGATATCATGTTATTCCTTAAACCTTTTATTAGCATGCTGCTGTCTAACATTTCATTGTCTAACAGCACCCACTGCGTTAATGGTCACAGAGTGTGATGTTGAACGTGCACGGCGGGAAATAGCGCACATAACACAGGCAGGAGGTCAATTGATTGGACAGTTTAATCTCCTGGTTTATTCCCCTGCTGCCACTGGGAAGTCAATATCATTGAGTGAATGCACCAAGGCATCATCTTGTGAGAAAACCTCTCCTTGGTGGGATTTAAAGAAGTGATGAGAAGTAAAGAGAACATTAAAACTAAAACAATGCTTACATAAAACTCTGTCAGACCTGAATTAGTCCCACCAAGTTTGCAAGCAGATATTGGTTTCAGGCAGCACATTCCTACAGTAGCACTGAAAGCCTTCAAGCTTCATTTGCTGGGTGAATTAAAATGCAGTGACCTTTCAATGTTTTCTCTAGATCAGCCTGAATCAGAATCCCAAACCCAAACACCCCCAAACGCTGGGGACATTTGGATCTTACAGACAGATTAGCTAGGCAGTTTGGGATAAGTTTAGATGTTTGTGGAGGAGGGAAAAGAAATCTTGCAGTGCGTTACAGCCTGCACAATTATAACATCTGCATGGAGAAAGTGTGCATGTAAGGAGGGGAGCATGACTAACTGAGACAGAAGAGGAGGAATAGGTGAATATGGGCAAGGGATAAAGTTTTCCAGGCACTGGGAAGAAGAGTTTCTGTGGGGCACTGCGCGTGCCCAACAGCATCACTTCTGCAGTCCCGTTTTCTCTTCTTGGCTGTGTGCTACCAGGGAGAACCTGGAGAGCTGGAAGCAAAACCCAAAAGGCGAACGATTAAAGGTGTGTCTCCTACAAAAACCCTGAGAGCTAAGAGCACAGAAGATGGAAGTGTTTGTGACAGTCTTGGAGTTGTGACAATCTGAGGAGTACGAGCAGCAAGGTTAGTGAAAGCTGGCAAAGCTGATCCCTAAGAACTATTGCTCAGATATTGGAAGGAAAAGCTTCCTGGGCATCAGTTTGCTGGATGTTACTCCAGCAAAACATTACTCTAAGGAAAAGGCTAATGCTTTTAGTGTGGATATATTCCTCTAACTCAACTAAATCATCAAGGACTTTATTACAAGACAATACCAAGCAGGAGAAGTGGGAAAAATCTATTGTGTGCCTCATAGCAACTATGTTTTCATGAACATTCCTACAATGATCATGTCCTTTATGTGCTAAAGGACATGAATGCCACCTGCAAGTGCATATATTCAGTTTTGTATGGAAAAAGCAGGAGGACAGGTGTTTGTTTTTTTGCCTTGTGGCAATTGTAAGCAGCAGTGCAGGCAGGGGACATGGACCCCAAGGCTGATGCCTGCAGCAGATGCTGACTTTCCAAGGGAGTGCCCTGCATCACTGGCAAATGGGATATGACTTGTCTCCATTCCTTCTATCTCTGATTTATTCAGAAATAGGATACCAGGTTGCTGCAGGCACAAAATCTGGTGGCTTTCAGAGGACTGAGTTGGGCAGCACCACTCAGTTTCACCAAAACAATAGGATGGACAAGAGCAACCACTGCTCTCAGCTCTGTTGTTTCTTGGCACTGGAGTGGGAAACAGTAACACAGCTGTATCCCTTTTTCTTTTCTATTTTGAGAGGGCATGATGGGATGTGGTCACAGCAGTGTGCTGCCACACATGAATGTGAGAGCCAGGTGCTCTCCAAAAGTGTAGAAAGGACATCCTGGGTCTGCTTAAATTAGTGGGATGGCAGCCTTAGGCTTGTTGGGAATCCAAAAGTCATGTGCTGTGTGTAAGCTGTAACAGATAGTACAAGCCTGAGTGACTCATGCTAGGATCCTATCCTAGTCCTGGATACTCAGGAGGATGGTCTGCAGCCATGCTACTCAGTCGAGATTTTCATAATTATTCTAATTTATAATTAAAAACCTTTTCATTCTCTAAAAGTTGGTGAAGATGTGTGGTGAAAACCAAGAGAAGAAGTTTTGCAAAGAAAAAGAAAGCTTTGCAGTGAGCTTGAAGCATGTTTTGGGGATCCCTGGAGAGTACATGCTGCTTCAGGGAGCTGACCAGGCACCCACAGGCCCTGCTGCAGCATCCACAGGGCACTCCCCACTCCGTACCCACATCTGTGAGACACAGAATCAAAACCCAGTCACAAACCATGGCAGGACACAAGGTTTGCTGTGCTAGGGATGGCAGCAGCACAGCTAAATGCCTGGAAAGCCCCTGTGACGTTAGATACAAGTGTGCCACAGAGCATCCCTGAAGCAGGGTCCATGTGGGGACAGCTGGGCAGGCTGGTGCCCATGTGTCACAGCAACAACAGACCCTGTGCCAGAGAACAAAACTCTTCCTGCAGCACAAAGCAACCCCTGCAGTGACAGTGGAGAAGTGAGTCGGTTCATGGCTCCTCTGGCACCTGAAACCCTTGCAGAAGAAAGGGCATGAAGCCCATCAGGAGCTCCTCCCCAGTGGAGGGAAGCATGGAGCACAGGTGGCGGTACCCACTTAGCAAGGAGGGGCTCCCACTCATGAAGGCTTTTCCTGTAGAAGACTCGAGTCCATGCCCAGGCTCACAGGCATTGTGATTCTTAATGAAAAAAGTGGCTAGAGAAAACAGAATAAAATTCAAATCAATTATGCTGTTCAAAGTCAGTCTCTAAATTAATCCAATTATGCTGCAACAATCTTTGCTTAATGCCCAGAAGCTAGAAAGGATGGTTTAGAGCAGTCGTTGGGGAAATCAGTTGATAATGACAATAACCAACAACGGAAGATGCTATTCTGAAAGTAAAGTGGTGGGGGGGGGCGAGGGGAGAGGGGAGAGAAAACACTCTATTATTCAACCTTCACTCAAAGTATATTGCTTAGCTATTACAGGATAATGCATCAGAGCTAACCAAGCACAGTGCTGCCTCCAGGTCTCAGCAAGGAAGAAGCTGAAACTTGCTTATCGTTCTGTACTGAGGAAAGCTCCCAGCACTGTTATTATGGAAGTACAGCTCTTAATAACCATTGCACAGCCGTGTTCTGGAACAGTTTGCCCACACAATGTCTCTGCCTCTGTCAGGCAGGCTGCTAAAAGCCTATTTTTATATTTTCAAAATTTATTCTTCAAATCAACTTGGTGCAGAAGCTCAGCTTCAGGGCCTTGATGTTTTTCATAGAATGCTAGAATAGTCTGAGTTGGAAGGGACCTTGAAAGCCCATCTAGTCTAATACCCTCCCTGCATTAAGAAGGGACATTTTCAACTAAATCAGCTTGCTTAGAGCCCTGCTCAGCCTGGCCTCAAATGTCCCCCAGGATCTGACATCCATAGCTTCTCTGGACAACCTGTTCCAGTGTTCCACCTCTCTCTCCATAAGAAATGCCTTCCTTATATCTAGTCTGAATTGACCTTCTTTTAGTTTACAACCACTACCCTTTCTCCTACCCCAGCAGACCCTGCTAAATAGTCTGTTCTCACCTTTTTTATAAGCCCCCTTTAGGTGTTGAAAGGCTGCAATGAGGTCTCCCTGAAGCCTTCCCTTCTCCAGGCTGAACAGTCCCAGCTCTCTCAGTCTGTCTTCATAGGAGAGATGCTCCATATTTATGGCCCTCCTCTGGACTTGCTCCTACAGGTGCTGAGGACCCCAGAGCTGGATGCATTGCTCCAGGTGGGCTCTCACCAGAGCAGAGCAGAAGGGCAGAACCCCCTTCCTTGCCCTGCTGCCACGCTGCTTTTGATGCAGGACAGGATTTGTTTTCTAGACTGCAAGTGCACATGGCTGGCTCATGTCCAGTCTCTCCTCCACCAGCATCCCAAAAGTCCTGCTCTGCAGGGCTGCTCTCCATCTCTTCATCCCCCAGCCTGTGCTGGTACTGGGGTTTGCCCTCACACAGGCACAGCACCTCACAAAATCTTTTCAAAGGGTGTGGCCACGTTCAGCTTCTAGCTTAAAGAATGAAAAGACAGAGAAGGAGCAGATGCAAACAAGAACATTCTCTTGTTTTAATCGGTCAGTCTGTGTGCACACAGGCAGCCAGCTGAACTCGGGCCTCTTGAAAGCACCAATGAAGAACTGCATGTTGTTTCAAGATGGGACATTAGAAATATTTTAAAACATTTGGCCCAAAATGCCAAGATAATGGGAAGGGAATAGCAAGTGGAAATTCTGCTGATTGCCCTAAATGATTTTCACTCAGAGCCTGCATCCCAGGTAGTCTTTATGGGGGCAAAAGCTGTCTGAAACAAAGGATACTCATAAGTTTTGTGAGGGACTTGTATTCACGCCATTGTGTTGAAGTCACGGGTGTGTGGCACGATTCGCATCCCTCTCACCCCAAATATTCTGAGTTTTGGTCTAGCTTTCTTGTTTTGTAGGATACTTCATAGCAAGATTTCATCTTTGAGCTCTACCTCCTCTGATCAAACTGCATCATTCAGATCCTCTCTGCAGGAAAACAGATGCACCCTCCTGTGCTAATCTCACACATCAGAACATAAAGAATATATTTATAAAATATTCAACTCTGAAAATGCTTGGATGTAATTTCTGAGGCAGTATCCTTGTTAACACTGGAAGAACCTACTCTCAATATCGCAGCCCACATGCTCCTCAGAAAATGTTTCTTTGAGCTGTGTCAAAATTTCACAAAAGATTTGAAGGAGTCTCATTTCAACTCAGTGGGAAAATCTCATATTTTTTGCCTCATTACACCTCAAGACTTGCCTCAAGACTACTATTATTATTTATAGCCCCTCACATTCAAAATTGCATGTAAGCCCCCATGAAGCTGTGAGCTTAGTTTAAAAATCACCCGGTATACTCATGGCCGAGCTTTTTCACAGTACAGCCAGGACATGATTTCAAAGTTTGCTTCACATCCTGAAGGAGTAGAGAAGAAAATTCACGTTTTCTTAAAGTGCAAATTAAAATTCCTGTAGTTCACAGACTCCACTATTTTAAATGGAAAGAGAGTTGGTAACTTCGGCCTGCAGCAGAAGTGTGTCACAAAAGTGCTGCAGCAATGTCTACAGATACAAGGGTATTAAATGATAATGATTAGCTAAATATCTCCCAAGAAAGCCAAGTGAACATCACAGCATGAGAGCTACAAGCAGTGAGCTTTCAGTGTCATGTTCGGAAATGAAAGCAGTTTTTCCTTTGTGCTCTCTAGGTTTCCAAATACTCCCACAATGACCCAGAAGGGGATCCTGAATTAAATTTTTACTTCTGATCTGAAAAGTGTTCCATAATAGCTTCCAGAGATGCCAGAGAGCACCTCCTCAGCTCTTGTGAGCTCCTTGGAGGGCTCCAGGGTTTCCATCAAGGGCAATACAGCAATTTCCACCAGGTAGGAGCTGCCTCTCTGGGAGCTCCATGTGTCCCACAGCCCTCTGCAGCACAAAGACAACAAGCAATGGGGAATCTAAGAAAAGCAAAACATTTTGTGCCCCTAATACCAAGATCTGGATTCCAGATGAGGCTTCCAGGGATGGAGCTCATGCTGACAATGAAGATCTGCTTCACCCAAACCCAGGCAGACTGCAAACAGGGGCTGTCTCATAGAATTATAGAATAGTTTAGGCTGCAAAACGCCTCTTAGCTCATTGAACCTGTTAACCCAACACTGCCAAGTCCACCACCGAGCCATGTTTCCTGGTGCCACTTCCATGTGCCTTTTGAACACTTCTCTCTGGACAACCTGTTCCAATGCCTGACCACCCTTTCAGTACAGAATTTTTTCCAAAGATCCAAGTAAACCCCATCTGGCACAACTTAAGTACATTCCTCTTGTCCTATTCTCTTGCTACTTGGGAAAAGAAACCACTCCCCACCTGGCTACAGCCTCCTTCCAGGCAGTTGTAGGGAGTGATGAGGTCTGCCCTGAGCCTCCTTTTCTCCAGGATAAACAACCCCAGCTCCCTCAGCCCCTCCTTATGGAACTTCTGTGGAGCCTTCCCCAGATTCATTGCCCTTCTCTGGATGCACTCCAGCACCTCAGTGACTGTGTTGTAGTGAGGGGCCCGAAATGTCCTGCTCGGGGCTGCTCCAGAGTGGCTGCAGTGCAAGGTGAGCGAGCTGCAGCAGAGTTGCAGTCTGTCCCTCCCCAGCACGGGCAGCGCTTCTGTTGTTTGCTCTCTGGCTGCAGCAGCTGTTTCTGTGTGTCAGCCCGTGCTGCACCGCAGCACAACACCGCGGCCGGGGCTGCTTTTTGAACATGGTGCATTTTTGGGCAGCAGCTGCTGCATCCCCGCCGCAGAGCGCTCGGGCTGCGCTCACACCAACTCCGTGTCCGCGGGCGTGGGGAGGCTGCGCTGGATCTGCGCGGAGAGTTCAGCTGAGACAGGGATGTGGCACAGGGACATGTGACATCTATCAACTCTGGGGAAGCAGAAAGCAGCTGAAGGCTGCGGGCAGCCCCGTAATGAGGTAAACGATACAAGCTGGGGATAAAACAGGAATTACTCACGGGTTTATTCCTCAGCACTTCCACTGCGCCTATTAGTGCCTTTGCCTCACAGATGTCAAACGCAGGCAATTAAAAGTTACGTAAGGCCACAGCTGAAATTAACTCCTGCTGTGCCCAGTCTGCACGGGCACCCTCCTGTAATGAAGCAAACCAGGGGCTCTGCTCGGTGACCTGAGCACGGGCTGCGGCTCAAGCCACAAGGGCTTGGAGGTGTCGGGCTGATACAGCCCTGGGCAGGTTCTGTAAAGGAGAATTTCTCATCTAATGAACCTTTGCTTTGCCCACTTCTTTTCACTTATAGATTGAGGACCCTCTCATGTAAGGGAACAGCATTCAGCCTTTGTTCAATTTTTCTGTTCAGATGGATGCACACCAAGCATAACCTCTGTAGTGAGAGATGAGTTCTTCTGGTAATGCTCAGCTTTCAGACTCTTGAGTTTCTTTTCTATCCCACAGCCCACCAGGGGCCTGCTTTCACCTCCTTAGCTATCTTAGGAATTTAAAAAAAGAGGAAAGATTTGAAGTGCCAAAAAGTGTCTTGGTTGCTGACAGGAGGAGCCAGCTGCAGGGCAAGATGTGCTTTGTGCCAGTAGGCTGAAAGCCTTTTCCACCTGTGAGGGAAAGGGGATAGTCAGGGAAGTAGATCAGGGATGCTGGAAGATGCCCAGCTGCTGTTCTGAGGCTCAGAGGTGACACAGCTTCCACAGGCAATCCCTGGAGGGAGGAGACCCAAGGAGGATGCTGCTGATGGCTGTGTCCTGGGGACCCAGCACAGGGCTGCTCTGCATATGGGTGCAATGGTGGGGCTCCCCCCTTGGCCTGAGAGGCTGGCTGAGAGCTTGGATCCAAGGACAGAAAGCAAAAAGCAGAGGAATCAGATGGAGTGTTCTTCATTTGGTATTCAGTGTCCAGGAAAAGAAAGCTTTTCTGTGGGTTGCAGCTATAAGATTATGAGAGACAAAGTTGAATTATTAAAACATTTATTCACCCAAGGACATGTTAAGCTCTCTCAGGACCAAACTCATCTACTGAATTAAAACAGAGAATCTCCCAAGCACCATTTGTATTGGAACTAAGTGACACATTCAATACTTAATGTCCTGAAAGGGTCATACATACCCATAGTGGTATATCTGAAAAGATAAGAAGCTTTTCTGGCTTCTTGCTGTGTTCTCTGCCAGAAAAGTGCCAGTGTCTGGTCGGAAGGCAGCATGAGGAGGAGGAGGCTGTTCCCTACGGGCTTTGCCCCTTACAATTGATCAGTAGCAATGGTAGTTGGTGCTTCAGCAAGAACAGCCTGTGTGTTATGAGGGAACAACAACATCCAAAATCTGACCGGCAGCCTTGGGGACTTAAAGATGTTGGTCTCCTGTAGAGGAGGGAAAGGAAGGAGGACCCAGCTCTTCTGACAGCCCTTGGTCAAGGTTTCTCCCTCTTGATTACTGCCAGTAGAGACCTGTCACTGCAATTCACTTTTCCAAGGCTTCCCCTGGCAGATGTAGAAGGGACAGAAGAGAACTGCACTGCTCTAAGAGCAGACTCAGAGAAGGATGGGTGTTTTGTCATTGCCTATTAAACCTTCATGGATTTGCAATGTGGTTACTGTCTGCCAGCTCTGGTGAGAGTTTGGCTCAGGAAGATGGCAGTGGTGCCTCAGGAGGAAGATCAATCTCTGTTCTGCTTCCCAGTCTCCTGGCAAGATGTGCTGACTCATGGAGAAGTGCTCAGTAGAAGAGGACAGCACATGGAAGGAATGTGTGGACACAGCTGTCCATCCCACAGATAGGGCAACAAAATGCACTTTTACCTCTGTTGTTTCAGGTTAGTATCTGCTCTACCTTTAAAGTGCCTCAACCCACCCAATGACTAAGTCAGTCCAGCTTCATCTTGGGATAGAGATCTTTAGAAGTGCCATTATATACTTACATCTACCAGATATGGCTCATTGTCTTTTCAGGGAACAGTTAGTATGGAGTATAGAAAGAAAAGAGAATTAATCACCCTCGGCCATGAGAGCTCTGACTCATGGTGTGGCAGCACAGGCTCTGTGGGCTTGAGACATGCAGGGATGAGAACTCCAGGGGGTTTAAAAGGGCCTGTGCAAGTCAGTAATGTCAAGTACTGCAAACACATCAAACCCACCCTCTGTTCAGTGCACATGACAGAATCTGACTCAAGATCAGCCCCCATCTCGCCAAGTAAATTATCTGAGTGCTCTGGGATTTGTGGTCTATGCCAGCCCCATCCCACCCGAGATCAGGTCATGGGCCATTTCTGCCTCTCTCCAGCAAAAAGTGAAAGTCACGATGAATGAGTGAAAAGAATAATTTGCTGTACCAGAAATAGAGTTTGTGCAGAAGAGGGCTTGGCTTATAGTTCCTGTCTGTTTCTCCACAGTTCTAGCAATCCTGTGTTCCAGGTGCCTGACATCCTTCTCAAATCCTGTTCCCAAATAAAAGCTCAACTGGCTCAAAACCCCATCACATATTTATTAAAATTCACACTCTCATTAACATGTAGTAGCGGATTCTCCAGCACAGTGTCTGGTTCTGGACTTGAAAGAAAACAAGCTTCCGGCAATCATGCATCCTAAAGTTTCAGCTCCTTGAGAAACTCAGGGGTGAGGGCCACACCTGCTTTGTGCCTCCTATCTTAGCCAGCAATCATGCTCCTTGTGCTCACTTTTTTCCTTTCCACTTCCCCAAAAAAAAAGTAAAAAAAAAAACAACCCAAAAAACCCACCACCAACAAAAAAGTATCTTTTTACTGTGAGTGACTGAGCAAAGGCTGTGGATTCTCCATCCTTGGAGACATCCAGACACTGACATGAACAGGTGACCCTCCCTGCTTGAGCAGGGGATTAGACCAGATGACCTCCAGAGGTCCACTCCCACCTCAGCCATTCTGTCATGCATATATTGATGACAACAGACTTACTCTTTCCCTGGAGGAGAAAGATAACAGGATTCATGTGGGCCCTGAGGAGATCCAGGAAAGCAGCTGGCCTGGTTCTTGGGGACAGCTGCTGGGAATGATAGAGTTGATCTTCATGGGAGGCCAGACCAGAAGCAAAGGTTTTCCAATTTATGGTTATGAGCTGTATGACACTGAGGAATAAATTCCTAGAAGAAAGATGTTCATTTTTCCACATGGAAGCACTCACACCTAGCCTACAAAAAGCCAGTATTTTTGCTTATCTGAACTATTTGTTACTGCTGTTACTAAAGGTCATCTCTCTCTCAAGGCCAGGACAGCAGAAGGAGCATGGGATATGCAGCCTATCAGGACAGGTATGTGTACCTGCTGTAGGTGATGCTGCTTGGGGGAATGGATACCGCTGCCTCCCGTTCCTGTGAGAGGGAAGGTAGAGGAGGCTGAGCCATGTGCTGGGCTCCAAACACTTCTGAAATGACAACAGAAGGTGGGATTGGATAGGAAAAACAAATGTATAAAAAGCTTGCCTGCAGGTAGTGAGAACTGGGAGTCTTATGCTGAATTTTCAGCTACATGATGAGATCCCCTTCCTTAACAAGACCACTATGTATTTATTCTTCAACTTGTCACCTGCTGCAATGTTCACTGTAGTAAAATTAGGCAGAGCTGAGAAATCTTTAGGCACAGCTCCAGGTTTGTGTATTTTCACACTTGTAAGACAATCACCTATTCCACAAGCAGTAGTGCCAAGAAGGAAAATTGAGACTTCCCACCCTTCACAGAGATGTTACTATCTAGCACTGAGAAAACTTGAGGCCTGCTTCACATATGCACAAACACCAACAGTGAAAGTGTCTGCATGCTTGGAGCTCTTTGCATCTCAGTGCTAAGCAACTGCTCCCTTGTCTTTCCCGTCCCCAGCACAGGCACAAGGAGAAAAGCTTGGCCACTACGTGATGCTTTTTGCTTTAATCACCGGTCCCATGACATCCCCATCCCTGGAAACATTTGAGGCCAAGTTGGACCAAGCTCTGAGCAACCTAGTCTAGTTAAAGATGTCCCTGCTCATTGTAGGGAGAATAGACTATGTGACCTTTAAAGGTCCCTTCCAAGCCATACTATTCTATGATCCTCATCAGAGCTATGATGTCTTCTCATTCTCTTAGGAACTGGTGAGGGCAAATCAAGAAAGTAAAACCGCTGGTCTTTAAGTCAACATGATGGCTCCTACCAGTTCTTAAAAAACCATGAGCCCTTCCTTAGGAGCCATCTTTCCTAGCCAGTGGTGATAGTACACGCTTAGAAAGCTTGATGAAGCAAGGTGCCCTTTCTATGCTCATTTTCACCTGGTACTCCTTCAGAAACCAGTACTGCCCAGTGAGTTCAACAGCCTCACTGGGAATCTGGTCTCCACTTCAGTTGTCAGATTGCCTTGCTGGCAGTGGATCCTTGCTAGCTACCTAATGTTCCTACCCAATGTAGAGCAAGAAAACACTCAAAGTATCTAGGTCACTTAATGAAGAGTTAAACTCATTTCACGAAGCACATTTGTTGCTTTTCCTAGGATGCTCCTGCACCTTCAAAAAAGTGTAAGCTAGTGGGAGTGAGTGACAACTTCATACATCCAAGACTTCTTGCTGGCAGGTTAGAATGGGCATTTAACTTACCATCTATTAAATCTTCAGTTCCCATCTCTCTTCCACCGGTGCAGAGACTGGTGACCAGTGCACTCAGCACAGCCACCTGAGCAGGAGGCTTCTTTTCAGCAGAAAGCAGGCTTGATGCCTTCTGGGCTACTCTGGCAGTGAGCAGAGTTGGTGGCTCTCAACCCTCCCTATGCTAGGTCTCCCCTACTCCAAGGACTGGAGGGCAGGGATTGTTAAGAGATACTGGAGTGCTCATGGCTTTTAGGACTCCTGCTCAGACCACCCCTTCCCACCAGTTAAGCTATCATCCATAAAGTAACACTGGGAGGAAGATACAGCCTTTCTCACCAGAGAGCTTGTCTGCAGAGAATCCCCCCAAGAGCACTGTGAGGCAGCTGTGGTGCCAGGGATGCAGTACCCAGCAAAGCCTGGCTTTGCTCGCTGGCTGTGTTTACTCAGAGCTTAAATGCTGCCCCAGAGTTGCGTGACTGGCAAAGACCATCAGCCAGAACAAGTCTCTACTGAAATTTGCACTGTCAAGTCGTTTGCAGCATCACAGTGACCCAGAAAGCTGATGTTATTTCACATTATTTCAAGTGGAGTTTTAAGAAAACACAAAACATGCCCCACAACCCCTGGAATTTTAGTATTTAATTGCAATGAATCATCCTCCGGTAGCTGGGGATGATGCGTTCAGGTTGCTGAAAAAAAAAGGAATTATTCTGACTCCCCATTTTACAAGCATTAGTATTTTTCTTTTGTTATATGATGAAAAGTCACTTGGAGACATATTGCTTGTTTTCATGGAGAGCTACAGCAGGCAGGGCACTGTAGCATTCAGCTGTATGGTACCTGTGTAAACGTTCAGGAAACTGAATATTTTCCCATAAAATCCACTATTTTTGTCTGTGGATGCTGACTTTGCATTCTGAAGTGGAAAAGCAGTATTAATCTGAAAAGGCTCTTGTATTTTCTCATTCTTTAGAATGCTATTTGTAAAGCAGCTAAGAGTCTACTGAAAAGTTCTGTTTTACTGCTAAGTGGAAAAATGAAGTATTTCTGCACCAGAATGTACTTTCTTTTAACCATGACATACAAACTAATGAGTCTTCTTTTGCAAACATATTGTTTAAAGGATTCAATCTCCAGTTGCTAGCAATTGAGAATAAACCATGGTCCTAGCCACAGAAATTCAATACAGAGCAACAACTCTTATGGTAATTTCAGAGGCCAGTCAAAGACACCTGAGAGAAGTCAGATGTTATAGTCTGTTAATCTTCTGAGCCAGTGTTTCTTTTCTGTCTTTCAGCCACCTGCCTGAATTTACAAATTTGCACCTGCTTTCAATATTTTTCATTACTTTCATGCAGAATAAAGGGAAGATAATACAGAAAAGTGCTTTATGTTTGATGGAAGGAAATGAACAGGAAAGAGAAACAAAGCATACAAAATGAACCTTTATTAAATGAAAGAAAATCTGTTTTGTGGGTCAAATATGAAATAGAATATACAAAAACTTTACATCAGGTCTCTTGTCAAAGAAATTATATTCTATCTAGACTAAAGTAGCACTTGTTCTTTCCAAGACAACATGAATGGGTGAATATGCATCTTGTGGTAGTATAGGACCACATAGTCTGCTGTGCTAAATTTCTGCTTACAGAGAAGGAAAAGTTAAAAATCTAAACAATGTCTCTAAAGAACCCAACTATTCAACAAAGTAACCTAAAAACATGAATGTTGACCACTATGTAATTCTCTTACAAGCAAATGACAGGTGAGTCAAGTGCAGAGTTCACAAAGCTTGCATATCACATTCTCTGTTTCTATACAAATATAAATAGTTCTTTTTTATTTCAAAAATCCTTTTATATTTGATAGCTTTATTTGTGGAAAAGGATGACCAGTTCATCAGGTTCCTGCTGTACTACCCAGACAATTCCATCTCCTTCATCTCCTCCTTTTAAGATTGTAACCCATAAACCACAGCCTGCAATATTTTCAGAAACTTGATGTCTGTTTAATCACAAATCTTTGTACCATTGTCCCATACATGAAGGTTCTGCAGAGCTCCTAACATGTCTTTGGCATAGCACACCATGTCCCATTTAATACTTTTTTTTTGCTTAAAAAAGTATATATTCCTTTAGTAAAACAACTTAAAAACATCTATTTCTGATTTTGTAAAATAATGTATCACCTCTTGAGTTGCTTTGCAAAATATACACATACATTTTGGAAAAACATTGAGTACTGACATAAGGGACTCATCTGAAGTCCGATCTGTTTATGAGAAGTAAAATATAATTACAAATTCTGTCTTCTGCATTAATCTCACATAAAGTCATTCAGTTCAGCTTCAAGTGCTGCTGCCATTTCATCTGCTTCAGAACTGCTTCCTTCCTCATCTTCATTGCTGGATTCTTTACTGGATTCACTGGCAGCATCATCTTCATCCAGTTTACGCTTGTGACCCCTGGAAGGACAGACAAAGACAAGGCCCATGAATGGAGGTGTCTCAGTGCTTACGGAGATATTCATATGCAACATGAGAGAAAGTGAGGCTAAAGGACTCATCTTTTTTCAGGCCTAGACAAAAAGTACAGCACTTGCTTTTACATGAACTAACAGTAGCCAGTTCACACAATTAATATTTTAATTGCTGTTATGTACTGTCAGCAGTAGGTGTAAAGAACAAAGTAGTGTTAATTTGTTTCTTCCATTCTTCTGAAGAAAGTATGAGACTGTTTGAAAATAATGAGCAGATTTACATTCCTCTTACATCCCAAAAGAAAGAAAGCCTTTGAGTGAAAGAGATATTACCAAAAATACAAATGTTGTTATACAATTTTGAAATATTCAAGTTTCTGGTTTTTTAATAAAAATAAAACTCTTAACTGATTAACCAAATCTCACTGCACCAGCATCTGCACTTTCATGCTTCCAAACTTTGGGATCCCATCCTTCCCTTTTGTGTCTCTTTGGATTAGTACTGCCAGGCTGAACAACACGTTTCTTTGGATCTCTGGAGAATGAACCAGTTTAAACAGGAAACTGATGTGCACCATACCCTGCTGAAAGAATCATGTTCCTAGCTCTGAAGGATCTCCAAGGAAAATCTAACGCTTCAACTGGGATGTAGCCATAAGCAAAAGAATTTGGATTTGTGGAATCCTAAAATCTGTTTTCCTTGCCAAAGGGAATTTTATATCAGACGTGTACTTCTGAGACAAAAATAAAGTTGAGATTTTTGCATTGCACAGAATTCATAATAAGATGTAGAAACACCTTCAAAATCCTTCTGGATAATTATGTTCAAATTTCAAGCAGAAAAATACATGTAGAGGGGCAGGCATCTCTCAAATAACTTTCCTTGCTGGGTGGGGTTTCATTAACAAGAGAATGCACCCACTTGCAGTCATGAAAAACTAATAAAATGATCTATTTTAGCTAAAAGCAGTAATTTAACTGCTGTTAATCCTTTTACTTCTGAGAGCACAGAGAAATAGCATGTAGCAAGAAAGACCTTTGATAAATACTAACATGAATTATACATATCCAAAAGAAATAAAGGCAAAGATCAACAGTCAAACCTGTGAGCTTGTAAGCAATGCTGAAATTCAAAACAATTTTTATTTCTGTTTTATTTCTGTTTTCCAAGAAATAGGAATGCTCATTAGCCCAGACTGCTTGGTTTTTGGGCTGGTTGGCTGACACCTGATCTGCCCTTTTCTCAGCTTTTCAGGGAGATGGACAACATGTGGTGGGAAGCCAGAAAGGGTGGGAAGTGAGCAAGTACTATGTTTCATCTTCCTTTTCTGCTGCAGGTGTGGGACAAAAAGAGACTGCTGCTGCTTTACAGAGCACTACCTCCCACTGATGTCAGGTGAGTTTAGCTGTTCAGCATAGGGTGGTAGAAGTAATATTCCTGAGAGACAAGGCTGAAACCCTGAATACACTCTGGGCTCCAAATCCCTAACAAGGAAAAATAAGATGAAGTGAATGTGTTACGTGAATACTTTGCTACTGAAACTCAAAAGCGGTGTGCTGAGGGAGTTTCAGGGCACTAAATGTAGTAAATTCACAATAAAAAGCAGTTTCTCAGGCATAACAGTGATTACTTCCACACAGCCTCTATTAGCACGCAGTTTGGATAAGGAAGCTCCCCTGCTTAAAATGCCCAGTTGGAAGAAATCTCAGCACATTTTCATTAAAAGCCATACAAATGTATAGAGCTTTAACAACACTTGCTGACTTTGTGATGATTTCAGCCTTCAGAGCTACAGTGCTATTTCAGGCATTAATGATACTATTAGCAAAGAAAAGCTAATTGGGAATTAGAGAAACCTGAAAGAGTCTTACTCAGCAAAAGAAGAAATGAGTAGTGCATCTTTAACAAATAGTGGATAAGAAGTACACAGGCAGTGTGAACTGAGAGATGAAGTCATGAAAGGAACCTATACCACAATGTTTGCAGCTGAAAATATTTGTATTCATCTGTTTGTAAGGCTGCATTCATGGAATCTGATGGTATTTGCCCGCTGAAAAATGAAATTAGCTATCTGACAGCTGTCATTTACACATATAAAATATGTACACACAACTGCAGATACTGTATTAGAGGATGTGTCAAGACAAGCAGGCTTTTAGACCCAGCCCAAATACTGTAAATTTATTAGGATGTAAAATAAATCAATAGCACAGATCACATAGCAAAGAAAAAAAAAGGGTCTATGAAGAAATACAAGAAATAACAGCTCACTAAAATAATACCTCACTGCCAGTTCATTATTTCTTGAAAGAGCAGAACAGTCAATTTACTAAATAATTACAGCAAAGACTAGCAAAATTATTTATTTATGCAAGAAAGTAACTTTTACAATTTCAATGTACTTCACAGCAACTAGATTTCGGTGAGGACAATCAACAAAATACAGGGACCTGAAATACTTAGTGTGACTAATCAATTACAGAATGAAGTTCCAGCCTACAAAAAGTCTTTCCAGAAACCATAATGGATGCCTCTCCCATACTTCATCCCTCATTCAGTTGTATTAAACAGTATCTTTGGAAAACCAAAAGCCTGACCATTATCAGTTTTGTCAGTTCTTGTTATTTCAGCAAGACTAGAATGACAGGTCTGTTCAATCTTGACATGAAACATTAGTCATTCATGGGGAGGAAAAAACCATGAAAAAAACAAAAAAGAAAACACAGCTAAGTATTAGTTCTTTCCTGAATGTTAGCATTTTTTAAATTGCTATATAAAAATCTTTCAGTATTTGTGTACCGTAAACTGCTGCTTCACAGGTATTAAAAAACCATTTAAATGAATATAATGATATCAAATAAAAAGCTTCCCCTGACAGAAGTATGGAGAAAGGACATCAGGAACACAGAGCTGCATTTTTTCTTTGCTAATTCAGAAAAGAGAGATAACATTCTGTTAATAATTTCTACCTTTAGAGAAAAAGCATCCCCATGACGGCATATCTATTAACATAACAAATGATTTAAAATTTATATTTTCCTCACTCTTTTGTGCCCATTTTTTGTCATTTCCAGTTTCAGAGCCATAGTGTGTAGCACTTTTGAGTGGAAAACTTAAGCTCATACAGGATTCCTTCTGACTATTTGGAGAAAATGATTCAGCAGCGTTGCAGGCTTCCATTAGCCTGATTTGCATTTTTATAACGAATTTTACTCGACTGCTATTAAAAGCCAAACACGTAGATAATAACTACGTATCTTTAACCTCACACATGAACAACTGCCAAAACACTGAATGCACAACTTTAAATATCTGACAATTCTGTGAAAAAACTTCTACAATCCAGATTTCCTTTTCCTTTGCATTAAGCATTTTTTCTTTGTAATACTAGGACGCCACCAGTTCATGTGCTGGAAAAATCCTTTCAAAAGAGAACTACATTTCATAAAATCTTACCTATTTAAATTAATTGTCAAGACATTTAAATAAAGTACAAGTGTAATTCACAATGATACTAAAAATGAAAAGAAAAAAACCATTTGTAATTATATACTTATAAAAGCAGTTTTTAGGAAAATTTCATCTACAGAATACTAATGAGAAATAGCGATATTCCAAATGAAGAGACAGGTTTATAAAGTTGCAATAGCACAAGATGTAAGCCTATAAAAATAGCACAGAAAAATTTACTGAAAATTAAAATTTATTTAGCTCTTGATCAGTTAAAATGACCACTAAAATCTGATTATGATGTACAGGTCGAATGAAAACTGCATTCTTATGAATTCACTTTAAATTTAGTTCACTAAGAGAGCCATAGGGAACAAAGTGAAAGAAGTCCAGTATTTCTTGCTTCTATTATCTTAAGGCCTTAGTTTATAATTGGCTGAAAAGAATGCTGGAAAAATACTCTTCCTTTCTTAACTGAAAAACAGATTGTCTCTGGTTTGTTTTGCATCCCAATGGCACCCCTTTAAGAAATACAGTGCTACATTAAAATAGAAACATCTAATTAGCAAAGGAACTCAAAGGGCAATGTAATCCTTGCTTTAAACAAAGCAAACTTAATTTTTTTCCAAACCATTTGTTAAACTTGTAAATGAAAACTACAGAAAGTATTTAAATACATGCTCACATATCCTTTAAACTCCAAATACCCACAATTCCCCATCACTACTCTGAAAATCAGTAAAGCTCTAATTTTTTGCAACTTGACCTGACTTTTTTCAATAGCTCCTAAAATCAGTACAATAACAAAGCATAGTCTGCAGACTAAATGTGTTTAGTCTTTTACAAGCAATCAGCTTACAGCATTGACATTATAAATTAGGACTTCAATTTGCTACCAAATACAGCCAAGTTTCCCTCTAATGAGAACATTCACAACAGCCATAAGTAGTTTGGAAGGCAAGGTTTTGGAAAGGGCATTTTGAAGTTGCGTGCTGCCTTCCAACGTCATCACAGCCCTGCAACACAATCTACGCTGCCCCTGGCATCCCTGGCATGCCTCTGACGCTCTATGTGGAAGGTCTGTCCTGGTTTCCATACTCATCTAGACCACAGCTTTCTGTAAACTCCTTCCACAATGGAAAAAAGGTGATGTGGCATTTGGTAATGCAATATTCTCTGGCAATATTCTTCAGTCATGAAGAATTAGTGCTGGTTATCCACTAAAACTCTTCTTCAACATTCTGAAGATGCCAGCCCAGTACTTGGCTAACAAGCTTCAGTGCCTTGAGCTCTGAGAACACAAAACTGAAAATCAATGTTGTGAGCATTAATATGTTTCATGAGACAGACAGACAAGACGGTTGAATTTTCAGAGAGATGTTTCAAGTTTTGCGGTTATGTTTATTTAACATGGCAATATCTTTAAGGTCCCTTCCAAGCCAAACCACTCTGATTCTATGCCCTTTTATGTAGACTTGATACAAGAGTGAGCAATTGTCCATAGCCTGCCTGTAACTCAGGTGTCTACCCTCTGGCAATTTCCCTTGTACATCTGTGCAGGAACACTGGATTTTGTGTCCCGGTGCTCCCCCCTGGCAGTAGCACAGCGCACTGCCAGGCATGGAGCCGCGGGAGCAGCAAACAGCACCACCCCAGCACTACTGGCAAGCTGCAGTGTGTGCTTTCACTTTATGCTCCTGCTGGGACAAACAGGACACTATTTAGCGCCACAGGAACAAATGCCAGACACCCCATATATTTCCTCAAGAACTCATCCAATGCTGTCTGCAGGATTACAGGATGATCCAGAAATCTAATATGCAGAAAAATGCACTGAGAATGTTCCTTGCACAGCCTTGGCGTGCAGAGAGAGCCCCTGCAAATTGGAGGAGCAGTGTGCTTTCAGCACTCCTCACAAAAACTCCTTCAGGCACCCACCAACTCCAGCTGACATCTCCAAAGAGTATTTTAACTAACACAACAGCAAAGTGAGAGCTAATTAAAATTTTTACAGCCTCAGTGCCTTTCTGCTGTAAAATTTAGCACACCTGTGCACAATTCCAATGGTGAGAAACTATTCTGGAAGCTGAAAACCATCCTACAACAGCTTTATACATAGTTCTCTGAACTAAACACTCTATGTATATCTAAATTGAGAGTATTTTAAGTCAGGAAATCACAGAAAATTTAAAATAACACACTAGTAATTTCTGGATTTAACAAGGATAGTTTGTAAATTTTGCTAAAATTGTCCCATTGATGAGCCTGTGTTTTCCTAGTATTCAGAGCAAGGGGAATGTTTAATAACAACTTAATTCTGTAAACTAATTTCTGTTACAAGAAGGCAATAGTATCAGATACTAATGAAGAATAATGTCCTCTTTAGAGATCTAAATATGAGTCATTGTTTTAAAGAATGTTTGTATGCAATAAAAAATTAAGATGAAAAGTGGGCAAAAAACATAAGATATATGGGCAATTTAGAAAATTCAAAACCATACATCAAAACAAGAAGTTGGAAAAGAAGCACCAACTGATTCATCTGAGAAGTCAAACTGCCTTTAGTTTATTCACAGGAGCACAATGTGTATGTGGAGGTACCCCTGTGCCAGTATAATGGAGAATCAACTCCACTTTGAAGACCCCCAGCACTGCAAAGTAATGCTTGGAGTCCTGATTGGATTTACCAGCATCACTCAGAAAGCACAAAGAACACTCTTCAACGTGCATTATTTGGCTTCTTAAACTGTTAGGATGAAATTTAGCTGATAACACACTGACCATGCTAACCAAGAAGGTTGGAAGTAAGATTTGGTATATGGTGGCTTTTAAAATTAGATATCCATAGATTATCTTAATCTATGTGTGTTATGGACTACACCAAGTTATATTGAAAGATGATTTTGTGAAAGCCTTCAACTCTGATTTTTACTAACTCTTCTCTTACTTTGTCCTTGTTTTCAATAAATGATTGAGATTAAATTGCAAATAACTAAACCAAACATCCTTCTAGGATGTTCATTCACTGCTTTGCTCACAAGAATATTAACTAAGAACATCTCTGCTTCATCACAAAATATTGAAAATAAGACAAAACACATGATTGACTCTCCGTGGATGCTGGTAGTACTGTCATCTCCACTGAGGTACAAAAAACAGACTTCAAATTCTTTTAAAATGTTGTGTTCTATGGGCCAAAATGTAGACCCTTTCCATACAGGTGTATTCTTTCATGAAATGCACTAGCTCACTCCTGCCAAAAATGGTCAGACCTTCATCCTCCTCACACTGCCATGTAATTTAACTGGATAATCCCCAGTTTATTGACTCTGCTGCCTGCCTCACAGTCTGGTAAGCCAGTTGTCCACCGTCTCTGTACAAGTTCCAGTGAGCACTTCCTGCACAACAGTTGGGGAATTGGAGCTGTTGTGAGGCTGAGGGTTACACCGTAGTATCCGGGACTGAGATTACTTCATCTAGCAACAGGCTGCAAGATTTGTTCTCTGTATCAAACAACATCTTCCTGCAATATTACATTTCTCTACTACTTACTTCTTTATCCCAATGGCAAGACATACTATTATTTTGGTACTCCTCACTTCTTCCTTCCCCAAATTCCTAGCCCTGACAACTTAGATTTTTCTCTATTTATTTGTTGAAATTGTACGAATATATTTTCATGCATTACAACAGGTTTTGGAAGACTGTTTTGAAGTCACAACTGCATTATAATACAAAGCTACAGAGAATCTAGAAAATAATTTATCAGCATTAGAAAGTCAACATTTGACTATGGACAGTCCATTTTGCTACAAGATGTTTTAGAAAAGCTAGTAAGTTACAAAATGAAATTACATCAAGGCAGGAGGTCACTTCCTGGTAAAAGAAATTTTCAAAAATTTATTAGAAATTTGGTCTAGAAACTGCTAGGTTTCCATTAGAAACAGAGCAAAGTAGTGTCAAGGCTTGGTTTACAAATAAGAAAAATCTAAATTGAGGTTGTAAGAATATCTGCCAGAACCACATGACTTTAACAGCAGTTTTATAAGGTTAACATAAATGATATATACAGCATAAAAATACATGCAATATATTTGAAACATAATGCCACCCACCTTTCTTTTACTGTGCAATTCCAACAAACTCCCTAGAAAGTGGGTCTGCATTCATTAAATTTGGATCTCTACAACAGGGTCAGCGAGCATCACAAATTCAATCTGGATCAAAAGGCATGTGCCAATCCCAGCCTTACATGCCAAATGGAATCACACTGCTGAGAAGTCCCTGTACCTGTTGTTTTCACGCCAGCTATGATGTGACAAACAACCCAGTGAAGCAGATCACAGCTCTCCTGGCTCACAGTCTTGATCCCCTCTACAGTCTGCTCTACAATTTTTTCTGTTGATATTTCTGGAATAAATTAGAACTAGCAAAGGCAGTTTATACTTGATCTGTACTTTCTGTTGCAAAGCTGCAGTTTTTTATGATGGTGCTGTCTAAAACCAGGTTCAAGGTATTATTCAGCTGTAGTGTTCTCCATACCACTAATGAAGAAGGCATCTAAAGGAGAACAAGCTCATTATCTTTTATCAGTCTAGAGTAAAAGGCAGATACTGAACCTGTGTCCTGGAGAGTCAGTTTTCTTTCCAATAGCCAGTACAGTGTGATGTTTTGAATTCAGTATGAGGCTGATGTTGATAACACACTGATGGATCAGTTGTTGCTCTGCAGTGCTTACCCTGAGCCAGGGGCTTTTCAGGTTCCCGTGCTCTGCCAGTGAGGAGCTGCACAAGGACCTCGGAGGGAGCATGGCCAGGACAGCTGACCCGAACTGGCCAGAGGGATATTCCAGACCATACAATGTCATGCCCAGCACATAAACTGGAGGTCATTGGACAGGAGAGACTGATTGCTGCTGAGGAAGAAGCAGCAAGGTGGTGAGCAGTTGTATTGTGCATCACTTGTTTCCCTTAGAGAAATCTATCTCCTTCTATCCTATTATCTCCATAATATTACAATTATTATGATGCTATTATAATATTTTATTTTGTTTCAATTATTAAACTGTTCTTATCTCAAGCCATAGGTTTACTTTTTTCCTGGTTCTCTGCCACACAGGGCAGGGGGAAGCGAGTGATTTGCTGTGTGGTTCTTAGTGTCTGGAGTAAAACCATGACAGCATGGTCTTATCCATGTAATGGTATCAGCCACAGGCTCCGATAAAGTACAATTATGAATTTTCCTGGATATATGGATGTGCACAAGAGGGAAATGTGAAAAGGTGTTTCTCTGGGCACCAAATGACTAGACAGACACAGCACTTCAAACATGTAACAGAAACTGAGACTGTAGTTCTCTTTCTAATTGCTATGTGAGAATGAGATAGCCACACCAATGAAGGGACAGGATCAAGGTCTGAAATGCCAGGCAGGGATGAGACACTTCTCTGATTGACTTTAGGAATAAAATCACTTTACAGTCTCGCAGACTGCCAGAACACATTTCACAGCTGACCTCACTCATACCCTGGTTCCTTCTCAGCCTGAACAGCTAACTCCCAGATGTGAGGGGGAAGCATAGCTACACACCAAGATCTCACAGGCAATTCTGGCCCCACTGCTCAGATGCTGTTTATCCACCCTTGCTAACACCTGGGACACTAAAAACTTTCTGGTACTACCATTCAGTGGTCTGAAGCAAACAGCAACATCAGCTGAGACACACATTTTTTCTGTTAATCTGCAAGCTTTACATATTCTCTTCCTAGCAGGAACATACTTCGCAAGAACATTTACTGTGATGGGTTTGTCTGATGGGTTATTTCAATGGCAAAACATACACTGTCATGTATTCAATGGTGTTTTCCAGTAAATATTTACTGAGATAGCTAAAGACGCACTCAAGCCACAGTGGTAGTATGAGAAACAGCAAAAGAAAGCTCTGAACAGGAGACATTTCCCTCAGCTAACAGGGATCTCTTCTGTGCAATGCAGTGGCAATAAGCTTGGTCACACAGTAAAGGACACGTTTGCTGCTATGGCACATTTGGTGCTGTGGTACGGGGAATTAAAACATCCCTATTCTGCTTTCCAGATGCATGGCTGACAACAACTCAGGGACAGATCTTCATGAGTGGCTTGATACAACAGTCTTCTGAAGCAAGTTCAAGTTTTCTAAAATATCCAAATATCTTCCCAATGGAAGAACCCATTAGGAGTTCAAGTGATTAATAAACTACTTGGAAATGGGAATATTTACCCATTTTGATTCCTAGATTTCCCCTCCTCCATTAAGAAGCAGCACGGCTTCTCCTCTACCAACATTTTTAGAACACGCTTCAAGCTGGCATTTTAATTGAAGATATACACTGCTGTTTAGCAGCCATTAAAGACTTGCAGGGATCAAGATTAATGCACATTAGTTATTATGTGGAATTTAAAGTACTTTTAGAATTCATTAGGGAAACTAGAGCTATTTTTCTTGATCGGAACAGAGTTGCCTTACAGTATTCCCGCTAATGTCCTAGGTCTCAACACAATGAAGGATTAAAAACCTTCACTGACAGTTCTTAAAGTACTTCTTGGTTTCCTTATTCTCAAGAGATATTTAGATATCCACATATCTTACTAAGGAAAAACATAAGTTGTTTAATAGCTCATAAATTTCACTGAAGCATTAAGCCAGACTAAAGGAAAAAATGCTGCCTAAATTACCTGAGGGGCAACCCCCTACTATTCTTCAGTTCCCAATACAGCTCTCTCACCAACACACAAACCAAAGCAGTATGTTATGCGTTTGCCTCACCCTGAACTTCTGCTTTACATCTTTCTTATTCCACATCATTAGCCACAGATGCAAAACAACATTAGTATCTATGGACTGCTGGAACGGGCTAGTGGTGCTGGGGGTCATAAGTCCATAAATACTCACACAGTGCAGGGGGAACTGTTATGTGAGTGGAAGCAGTTTACTGGAACCTGGTGTTGTTAATTACTCCTGTGCAGGAACAGAAATCCATCCAAAACAATCTGATGCTCCAGTTTCTTACCAGAAGTCAGATTCCATCAGAGAAAGAACTGTCCCCTCTATGTGTCATAAGCTCTGAAGTTGAAAACAGAATTAAATGTTTTTCCTACTCCTCCCTTTTTGAGTGAACACTAGGAGGTCAAGTTTTTAAATTCACTCAGGGTTCTAGTTCTCGCCCTCTCACCCTGGCAATCATATGAACCAAGCTGGGGCTGCTCATCCTTCAAGGTGGCAGACCATTCAGCAGATCAAGTCAGTAACTCCCAAATTCTTTTCCCATTATTCTAATTTCTTGTAGCCTTCATTTCTTCAGACTTAAATTATGCTTTCGGAATCTTCTAGATCTAGGAATACCTAAATGAAATGTTTCAGACAAAAGCATCTCTTGCAGCTAGAGAAACCAGCATCAAGTAGCTGCCCTTTGTGCGTTGTTCTAAAAACTCTTCACTCGCACAACCTAGAAGCTCAAGGGGTAGCACTACATTATCAAGAGTTCTTGTCTGGAAGCTTCTCATACAGGGTAGGACAGCTCCTAGTACCCTGGGTTTGGGTTAGACTGGAATCTCATCAACACAAGCTCTTCCTTCTTCACCACAAGCACCTAACTCTGCTGTAAGCTCCAGGACTTGCTCAGGGCTATTCTGACTCCCAGGTAGTTAATCCATGCCTTTTCTTTCAACTTCGATCTCAGCAATGTGGATTTTGCAGATCACTTAACTGTGATATACTAATTAATGCAAACAAAACACTCATTCTTTATTCTGAGACAAACTCATCACTACTGCACAAGCACAAGAAAAACAGAGCTAGATGAAAAGACAAACATGTTGACCTAATTTCTTCTCACTAGTCTTGATCACTGCTTAAGCCTAGGTTTGGGGTCCTGGAAGGGTGCCAGAATCATCCCTGCCACATATGGCCTCTTCTCCAAGCTGAAGTGTTGATTTTCATTGCTTTGTACTTCTTCAGCTGCCTCACAGTTAAACAAGAATCCTCTGCGAGAAAGCACATCTCTTTTCTCTGTTCTTTCTCTCTGATTATGTGAATGCCTCTCATCATTTTTCAGCCCTCACTCATCCCAAAATGATTGTAACAAATTATTTCTAAAGTCTGCTTCTACAAAAATCCAGCTCTTGTAGACTGGTGCTTCTGCAGATATATTACTGAAAATTATTTTCCCTCAGGCTCTAGTCACTCCATTGTCCCAGGATGGAAGCTATTAGTTAATGGTTCTGCAGTGATAAAAGGCAATGACTGCAGAAAGACTTCTATTTCAAATACATTGATGCATTAGTGAAAAATTGATTACATTACTTCACCCAGAACTCTTAAGTTATAGACAGAGTCACTGAATCATTATAGACAGCAAAAGTTAGAACAGAGAAATGCAAGAATAACAGCTATTCCTGTACATACTTTAGCATTTATTAGCACATTTAAGGAGACAAAGAGAACAAGGCAAATACTCTTGATGACCTGTATTACAATTCTAAACTTTTTCCCTAGAAAAAATGACAACTTAGATTCCCCAGTTCATTTTACAGATACCAGCACACTTCTATTGAAAAGCACAAGTGAAACTTGAAACTTAAAGTGAATTGAGAAAAATAAGGATATATTTTAACAGCACTTTCCTAATACTTGTAACATACAGACTTAATTGCTTGTGTATCCTTCCCCTGAAGTACTAGAACTGTTAGAACTTAGCATCGTGTAGACTTGCACAGTTAATGGTACTGAAATAGGTACACTGAAATGCTACATGGTATTGAAATAGGAAAACTCATGACAAATAAACGGTATTAATGACTTAGTATATAGAGAATTTCATCAAAAACATACTAAGACAAACTAGCTTTCAAAACTTATACTGAAAGCAGTAAAAGAGAGCTTTATGCTATTTTTCAGTTTTCCAAATACCCTTATTTCCCTGATCTCAGTTGCATAATTGCTGTATTAACTAACAGGTATAACTATAGGATCAGTGTAAGCCAAGTAATCACTGCACACACAGACACAAATGGACTGGATTATATTGTATTATTGCATCTGAACAACTTCTAGGTATTTCCACAGTTAAGACGGTAAAAGAAGCTAAAAGGCAGATGGTTCACTCTAACCACATTGTATTTCAAAGCATTTTCAAGCTTCCCATCTGATGTGATCTAGCACAAACACAAGTATTACAACCCACCACTTTGTGTGAAAAGTAGTCTTGTGCAGTTTGTATGTCTTTTGGCAATTTACATATTGTAGAGGGAAACATGAAGATACCACAGAATTATGCTTGCACAAGTTCAAAGCACCACTGTTCAGCTTTTTGGTGAACAATGAAAAAAAATCTTTTTAGAACTATAACAACTTACATTATTCTTAACATAAAACTTAATAGATTTAGGTGACAGTTTAAGTGGTGAACACCTCACTCATACCACTAAATGCTAAAGAAACTCGACAAAAGAAGCAATGTCATATCCACAGAGAAAGGCTTTGGAAAAAATCTCTTATAAAAAGGAAAGAAGGTTGAAAAATTCAACTGCTGTTTATATTTGATAGACCTGATGAGAGAAAACCTTATGTTTGTGGACATAAATGTTACTGAGAAACCATTTATTCAAGTTGTTTAGGGACACTGTACAAGAAAAATAGCTCAGATATTCTTTCCAAAAAAGACTCATCCTAGGAGAAATTAGCAAAAGTAATTCCATCCCACTGAACTTCAGCTATGGCACCTGCTTTGTAAGACTTACAAAGAACCCCAGGTATTTGTGATAACATTGCTATTTACAAGGACAAGATCAGCACCACTGACCAGGCAACAAGTCAGCAGCACACTGGCTGTATTCCATTCTGCTGCTGCAGCTGTGAGCAGAGCCAGCTCTCTTAGGACAGCTGACATGGACATAACAGGCATACCTACAACTGTGGTCATTTTAGGACTGTAGGAAAGGCCCAGATATACCTGAAAGACGCCTTGAGATCAACCCAGGCTCTCACAGTGCATATTAATTCTGTCCCAAGGTTTGCTTGGTTGGACCTGAGAACTTTTAGACTGTACAGTTCACTTTCTAAAAGCCTTTAGGAGAGTAAGAATCTCTATTTTAAAAAAAAGGAAAAAAACCCCTGCAATGGAAACTTAGCAGCTTGACACTTTGAGCAAACATGCACAAGCTGTGCATTTGCTCCTTGTAGGAAATATAGAGAAATACAAGACCAAGACTGAAGCCTCACGATCGAAATGTGAACCAGCACTTTGGTTAATTTTAGCTGCAGTTAATAGTCTAGATGTGTGAAAGTTCACACTCTCAGTTCTCTCCTGTGATTTTTTTTCCTTATCCAGTTAATGATCTGAAGCTTTCCAAAATGCCTGCTCCTCTTTAGCAGACATTATATTAGACCTTCGCAGTAACTCCAAGTATTTCAGAACATGTCAGAAGCAGCAATGAAGTGAACAATGTTCTTCTGTGATTTTTCCTGAAGCAAACTTTGCATCTATCACTTGGGCTGAGTGTATCAATGATGTACTTTCGTCAGGAGTCTTAGAACAAGAACCTTCCTCTTCCATAGTTGAATCAGCTCACCTTTGCTTCCCTATGCATTTTATGCATCTTTGAACACGCAACACACCTAGTTAGACCTGCATTTTCTCAGCAGTCTTTCAGTGATTTTGAATTTTGATTTTGCAATAAATGAAGACTGAACCAGTTGAATATTTCAACATTCCCATGCACAGTGCAATCCCTTTCTCCTTTCTTTGCACATTAATAATTTCAACATAGGAAAACTATTTTGTCAAGAAAAAATTCAGGATACATCTCTGACAAATAGAAAGAAGAAAGCATTTCGTGTAAGAATACAGCAAGAAGAGAATTAGATATAAATATATAGAAGAATTAAAAATTGCTTATCCCTTTTTAAAGGAATTGTAAGCCTAGTGCAGCAACTGGAAAATTGGAATTTCAGGTAATTTTATCACATCTGAGAAGCTTTACTGAAGAACTCCTATTCAAACACATCTTTGTTGAAATCTCAACCCCAAGTTTGAGTGTCAGGTGTTAAAGATCAGCTCTGGAATAATTTATATCTCACGGAATCACTTTTATTACAGAACAGTAACTGATACCAGAAGTACAAGAGGAAGATGTTGCTCCCCCATAAGTTCTAACTATAACAACAATTGTGTTGGAATCCTAGGTATCTTGCAAAACAGAGTTTAAGTTTCTTACTGCAAACTCTGGACAGCAAAAGCAGCTCCTTTTCATCTGCTCATCATAATAAAGTACTTCTAGTACTAGAAAGATAGGTTAGTACTTTTTCCATGCCTTCACTCTGGAAATACTATTATTCATGTTATATAACTGCAAAATTTTTTTTTTAGACAAAAGGGGATTTGAGAGAAAAAGTACTATGCAGTTCTGAGGTTTGTATCTCTCCGAAAACTAGTTTACAAGTTTCCTGCTTTCACAGGATTAAGAGCATGTGAAGGAGAAAATGTACAAATATGAGTAGTAGTTAGCTCCATGTGTGTGGTAGTTTTGCATCTGCAACATTACCTTCTTATTTTTGTTTAAAAACATTCTATTTCTTCCTTGAAAACTGGTTGGAAAAACCTGAGATGCTTTAAGGGGGAAAAAATAAAAGTATACTTTGAATTGATGAGTGCTTTCTCACACTGGTTCCTCTCTAGTGACCAATATTCTTTTTGCTGCTTTGCTTTTGAAGATTAGTGAAATCTACACATTTTCCCCATTTACTTCCTAAGTAACTTAATCTGAAACATGATGTTATACTTCAGTAGGCACAAATGTGCAGTAGGGAAAGGTAATCTCTTTTAAGTATTCTGTAAGGCATCTATGAAGGATTTCTTACGGCTTTAATTTCCCTCACAGAATCATACTATTTTTAAAGAAACCAAAGGCTACAGGGTTGTCAACACTGTTGTTTGAGCTCTTAAATGCCACCATCAAGAATGAGAGTAAAGAAAACCAAAGCAATGCATGCTTCCCAAATGGAGCTGCAAGCACAAAGCTTGCTTAATCACACAGCATATCTTTCTTAAATCTCCTGATTTTAATAATTTTCATATTTTTCTAAAGCATTAGATAGGCACACAAAAAATAATCAACACTGTATTCCAGATAAGCAAATTAAATATATTTTAATAAGAATACACAGTCATTTTCCTGTAAGATTCATTGATGAGTCTTCAGGGCGAAACTGCCCAGGTTGAACTGCAGAGATCTTTCCATTTCAGACTGGCTTATCCCTCAGAACTGATGTCTAGGTTTTGGAGAGCTGCCCATTTCCATCCCTTTTTCAATTTTTATAAGTAACTAAGATAAAAAGAAGCTATGACTATTTATGTAATTAAAAGCTGATCTCTTTATATCAATATAGGTAACTTCCAGTATGAAAACTATTGCTTTTAAAATGCTTTATCTTCAGCACATGTACAAAACAGCAATCGCTTAAAATTTCTTCTTACAGAGATTGTAATTTGGAGGTTTTTTTGCTAGTGCAATGCAGCTTTTTGTCCCTGCTGTCCAAGAAATGATGACTTTCAGTGTCTGTCTTACAGTATTTTATAATCCCCAGATAGGAACAACAATCAAGACATACCTAAATATACACATATGCAGTAAGAACTTTGATTTCTAAAAGGAAGCCATCTGAAGTGTGTAATACACTTGACAGTCTCCTTTTAAAAATCAAGATAGGGTTTTATCAATTGTCCTTTCAGAAATCTTAAGATTATTTTAAAAGCTCTTATTTAAGGGAAATAGATGACAACTTCCTGAAGCCTAAGGAAAAAAAGAAGACAGATGATGCTGAAGAGAGTGATGAGAGAAGAGAGATGATGTTGAATAAGCATTCAAGGGAGTATAAAAGCCTCAGCCAGCCCATGGGAATTATTCATTCACATTTTTATTTATAGAAAGATACTATGGCATATTCATTTAGAAGAGTGGCTTGAGATAATGGGAAGTCTAACCAATTACAATGCTGTAAAGCACTAACAGCAGGAGTAACTGACAGACAGGCACTCCTGTACCTAAACTCTTAAGACATTCAAATAGTGTGATTCAGAAACTTCTCATCCTGTAGACTGGGAGCCATCTATAAAAGAAAATGCAATCATCCCATTATCCCTGAAAGGGTAGTACCACTCACAGAAAGGGTGCACCACAGCAGCAAGAAACTCCAGTGATGACTTTGCCATGCAAGGTATGTGGTGCTTTACATCAAAAACACCTAATTTTGATATACGAGAGCAGATTTTTAATCTCTATTGTCTTTAGGATTTGATTTTGCTGGGTAATCTTTCCTATGATCCCCTAGAACTATCCAGTTCCTTTTGTCAAGGTATCATCCCTGACATTTCATACCTCTTCTATTAGTTTCCCTAAAATGTCTACCTTACTTAATTCAAATTCTCCCTTATTCTCACAAGAAAAACCTGCCTTTTAGCCGAGACATCCAGCCATGTAGAAATTGAAAAGTGATGAGATGGAGAAGGGTTTCCCCGCACAAAAGAATTGCAAAGTGTTTGCTGAAAAAAAAGACATTCCTTGGATAGGCAATATAAATGCCATAGCAATTACACTCTAATATTCATCTTGTATCTGTCCTTTAAGCTTCTGCTATAAAGCATCACCTTAAAGCCCATACATTTTCCTTTATGAACAGTGAAGGAAGTTAAATCCATGAAGAGCTGGAAGAAGAGCTTCACAAACACAGGCAATGGGAACAGTTTGAGGGGTTATTTTTAATATAAAAAGATTTAGCAATGCTAAAACTCTGCAGGACGTGACAGCAATTTTCAAAGCTGCTTTAATTGGTGTAGTGAAGGAAAACTTTCAAGGCTTGTAAAAGTTTATGTCATTGTTGCTGAACTCTTTTGGAAGACGAGCCTTTCTACTAAGGAAAACACGGCATTTCTCCTTCTTTCTTCCATACTTTGATGCAATGTGTCCATAGTATCTAGAGAAAGCTATTTTTATTTGGAACAGCTTTTAATAACAGGCCATGTATCAAATGTTTTTACAGAAAACTGTCCTTACCAAAAAATGCTCCTTAGTTTTTATACCTGTACAAAAGAGGGGCAACAAGACTTTGTGGGGAGGATCATTTCCCTCCCTTTCTTCCCAGCAAGATACACAAAGATTAGATCAGTATCACAGGATAAGCTGGGTTATTCTTGACAACAGAAAACTCACGTTATTTGAGTATTATCAGGTGCAACATGAGCACATTGCAAGAGACCACAAGCAAAATTTAGACCCACAGACAGAAGCCAGGGCACTGCAAGACCCAGATTTATATACTGCAACTTCACAGAATATTCCCAGATGGGTGCACAAGCAGCGGAATAATAGAAAACACACTCAAAAAAAGCCCTTCAGAGATAGCATGCTGAAAACATCCTATTTGTACTCAGTTCTGGAGGGCTTATAAGCTATTCAAAAGAAGCTGGTGGTCTGGAAGTTGTGCTGCTTGGAGGTGCTGGACCTGAATTTGTACAAGATCAGCTCCAGCATTTCAGTGTCCATTAGTATGTATCCAGCTCACAGTTACATTGCTCAGATATTTACTCCATGGTTCTCCACTCCTTCAGTGCACAGTATGGCTTCAGCCTTCCTGTCACAGCACTGCACAGTGCCAATCCCAAGCAACAGAGAAGCCAGTGAGCATAGCTGCTCTCCTGGATCTCAGGCATGAATGAGGAAGAGGCTTGGGGGTGGGAAGGCTGAAGGCAGCCTTAACTGCAGTGACCATGAGATGCTGATGTTGTCAAAGACAACAAGAAGATCTTGTACTGTAAGTACAAAATAGAAAAATGTGGAAATGGGAAAATGTGAGTCTGGGGCTGAATGGGGCAGAGGAGTCAGTGACACACATAGAAAAGACTGAGGTAATAGTGCCTCCTTTGCCTCAGTCTTTCTTTACCAGCAAGATAAACCTTCGGGGGCCAGAGAAGATGGTGAAAGACCATCACCATCACCAGACCTTCCAGCAAGGAAGAGGATCAGCACAGGGAAGGGTCATACCTGACTCCATAGCCCCTGATGAGACACACCCATGAGTGCCAAGGGCGCTGGGTAATGTCATTGTGAGGCCACTGTCAGTCTTTAAGAGATTATGGTGGTTGAGAGATGTGCCTGATGACTGGAGGAATGCAAATGTCACTCCTACCTTTAAAAGGAGTTGGACTGAGGGGAAGGTCAGCCTCACTTCAGTCCCTAGGAAAGTGAAAGAACAACTGATCCAGGAAACCATTTCTAGTCACATGAAAGACAAGGTGATCAGTAGTGCTGAACATTGGTTCATCAAGGGGAAACTGACTGACCAACCTGATACACTTCTACAATGAAACGACTGGCTTGGTAAATGAGGGAAAAGCAGAGGATACTTCACTAATGCCTTTGGTTCAGTGTCTCAAGATCCTCAGACGCTCTTGCTGTAGGAGTGGAGTGTGGATCTAATGAACATGTACAAAATCCTGAATATATAGCATAAAGAGAATGGAGCCAGGTTCTTCTCAGTGGTGCCCAGTGAAAGGACAAGAGGGAACAGGCACAAACTGAAATACAGAAACTCCCTCTAAACATCAGGGAACAGTTTCGCACTGTGATGGTTATTAAGCACTGGCACAGATTATCCAGAGACATTGTTGAGAATTTATCCTTAGTGGTACTAAAACCCGCTGCACAATCGCCTTGCCTCTCCAGCTCTTTTGAGAACTCCTGTCTTACACAAGTATTTCACACTTCTCAAACACCAGAGAAGTCATCAAACACTGGAAACTGTATGATCACGTGAAGAACCTGATACAGAACACTGCTAGATTAGGCTTGCAGAGATACAAAATTACTCATCTCTGTTATGGGAGCTGCTTCCAGTGCTGAGCACCTGGGCATCCATCTGAGAGCCAGAAGAATTTGAGGAGACACATCCGGCACTCTATTACGCTTGCCTGTTCTCCCCATCTTTCCCAAACATATTCCAAAACTTTTAGAAAAATCTCAGCTGCATGCTGGTCCTGCCCTCCACCACAGCACTAGAACACAGAGATGAGCAGACTTGCTCATCGTTTTCTTTCTCTGTTGCCTCAAACCCAATCCATTGCTTCCCAGGCGCAGCTGTGGTGATGATAATCAATCACTGCATCCTCCAGTGTTTTCCATACTGATACATTAGCTCTCAGAGAAAAAAGGACCACAGCCAAACAAACCCAGGCTATACATTATAAAGACAAGATATTAAGTGCTCTATCTCTTCAAATCTGCTGAAAATTTGAATACCTTCTCCCTGGACAACTCATGATACCAGAAAACACTGGAAAAAACAGGAAATAGGAACAGTTTTCTGTCGCTGGAAGAGTTTCCGGAGTGTCATCTTTCTCATTATGAATTTGGGAAGAGGGTTCCTTGCAAAATTCTGCAAAAGGAAAAACTTCTCAGGGGCTACTCAAGGTTTCTGGAAAAAACTCTATAGAATCCCAGAGGTTCGCTTCCTACAACTCCCTTCAGTTCATCTGAATGTATCTGGTTTTGTGCCTACATTTCTGTATGTAGTTAAACACAATTTCAAGCAAGAACACACCACATGAACATTGAAAACACGGAGATTATGGTAATTCATGACTAAGACTACTGAGAACAGAGTGAATACATGAATCACATACAATTTTCTGATTTTCTCAATGTAGCAGCAGCTCATGTATCAAAAGCTGAAGATGGTACAAATTTCCTGTTAGGCTCTTCCCTGAGTGTGTAAGAAAATGTTTGTACACATTACAGCTAATTAAGCTGTTGGGCTGCTTGCTTTCCTGGGTAAGCATCCTAAGCAGAGGAAAGGACTTTCAATTATTGCAGCTTTTAATTTCTAAGACCTGCAGGTTGCATATGCAATTTATATACACAGCCAAGAGAAGACTTTCCAAGATAAATTGTGATCTTTCAGTGTAACTGGATGACAGCAGAGTGTCACAGACAACATTATAGGAGTAAAGCTAACTGCAAAATTGCAGAGAGACTTGTTTGAAAAAAACTGGAGGCAAACTGCAATGACATCTTTCCCCTACATACTGAATATTCAGATTCCTTTTTTTCAAGTACTTTTCTTAGTTTTCTTGACAACTGGATGCACACTGTTTACCAACAAGACTAATCAGCAGCTGGAAACAAAACTGCAATTTAGACTGCAACTTAACTGAAGCTGTAGTAGGTATATTTTCTGTAACAGCTTGAAACTTTAGGCCATTAAAATAATTAACAAGCTTGAAGATATGAATGACTCATCTACTTAAGTGCTTTCATAAAGAAACTGAGCCATGCATTCATTTGCTTATACAGCTGTTTTTACCATTTATCAGTGTCATGCTTATAATTTAAGTAATTTAACTGCTTGAAATTTTAAAATAGCATATTGCGATGTCCCAACATTTAAATGATCAAGAAATTACTGCAAAATTGTGTTCACTGTCTAGATATATCAATACCAAAAGAGATAAAAAAGAAATCCAACTCTGTAATTGTATAAAAGTTTAAAGAGAGTAATTCCAGTGACTTTTTAACTTTTGTCCTATTGACATTGCATGCACTGAGACAATACATTTGGCGTTCATGCATGTGGGCCTTACAGTTGATTAAGGCAGAAATAGGCTTTAATCTGAGCTCTCAGTTCATTCTCTGGATTGAAGGTGCATTAGTGGCTGGCCCACAGCAAGATCTTGGAGTGAAACCCCAGCACACACTGACCTAAAGGAAATTATGAACCCTGAGATCCATTTGGGAGCCACACCAAAGCATTGCTTCAAAGGCACATTCCTCACCTGGGCTAAAACACTAATGGAGTTATACAACCACCAAGCACCAAGGGCACCCTCACTACCATTTGCTTCTTGGCTGAGTACTTAGTTTGTATACAGAAACTCCTTCATTTCTCACAACTACTTTCAAACATTTGCCACTAAATATCCTATAGTTTCTACTCTGATTTACCTCTGAGGAAATCTGAAATAAATAATATACCCATTTATTTTGTGCTTTTGCTAATTGTTTCCTGAACAGCTAGAGTAGCTCAAATCATACTTGATGATTTATAAGCTTTTAGACTTGTCCACATTAATTTTTCTATATGAGATCATAAAGCTTAATACATTTAAATTAAGAACAAAATAAAAAGCTTCTCTACCACAGCAGCAGAAAAAAAACTAAACACAAAATCTAAAAGTGAAGGACATACAGATCAGAGTGGAAGTTTAAGATATTAATAGAAAGATAATTTCTCTTGAAAAACCTAACAAATTGATACAGATTTTATCTCAAAAATCCCTCATGGGAACAGTTCACTCTATGAGATAGAGCAGAATATCAAATGAAGAAGAAAAATATTTTTCACCAATTCTGAGGTTTTTTAGCTTGTATTTGAGAATTCCATTCAATTTTTCCAAAAAGCAGTGCCAACCTCCCTTTCTAACAGCGCTCACTCTTGCAACAGATCTCTCAGATATCCTTTTATTTATAGAAATTAATTATTTTTTCTTTGTTTTTAAATAGAAACGTAATATTTCCCTAAACTATTAATTTAGCTAGGCATGTCAGACATTTTTCTCCTCTTTACTATCAAATAAAATAGGGTATTGAAAACAGTGCAACACATTTATACTCCTTAGAGCACACCTACCTACCTACCAGTAACTTCCAGCATCTTTCTACCCTACTGCGGATTTACAAGGGTATAGAACAACCCCCTACATCTTTACCTTCTCCTGACATCAATGCCACAAAAACATGAAATAACTCTCATGCAAGCATTTTTCAACCCAATTATTTCCATATGATTTAAAGTTAGTCTTCCAGGCTTAACATGCCATAGATACACCTCAAAGGTTTGGAGAGGAAGGAAAAACCACAAGCTCTAATTTTACAGGGCATTCATTATAGCAGAATGCAGACTTAACTACATTTAATGGCAAGAAAAAAACCTTGAAAATCACATTTTTAGCACAGAAAAACCTACAGAGACCTTTCCATTAAGTAAAGACTTCCTAGGAAGATTATACAGAACAAAGCAGAGCAAATTTGGTATAATCCTTTAATGGCAATGAAATTCTGAATCCTTTGTAAAAAGCTATTTAAGAAGCATCCAACAACATGCATCTGAGCAAACTCCTGTAATGCATCCAACAAAGACATATTAGCCAATTCAGACACAGTAAACAAGGAGAATATTACTGCCATTTTGTAAACACCATTATTTCAAATCTTGTGTATAAAAGAGCTGGATGATTCAATCTTAAATTCAAAAAGATTTCTTGAAATGTTAAGGAAAGACAATAAGTGAAGTAGCTTTGAAACAGAATAGAACATAGTTAAAACCTTAAATGACCTGAAACGTAGACCTAAAGAGAGAATCCCTTGTGACTTTGACCAAATCTGTGTGTTCCTTGTACTCCTTTCTGCTCAGAGAAGAAAAGCCCTCCAGAACAAAAGCAGACTTTAAACAGAAGTGAACAATACTCTATAAATAGCTAAAGGCTGAATATGTCTGATCAGCTGGAAGGCACCTAAGGAGTTAGGGATCCCTCATACTCTTAACCCTGTTTAGTGAGCCTGGCAAACCTCACTGGATAGCAAGTGTTAAGATCCAGATAAACTATTTCATAGCTGTTTTAGAAGGTAGTAGCTCCCCAGTGGAAAAACATTGGCATATTAAGCTGAAAAAGAAAGCAGAATTCTGCAATCCCTCTCCATAGGAAGCACTCCTTTCCTCTCACTTGACTAAGTGCCTTGCCCATAACAACTCTGCTCTTGAAAATAAGATGGCTGGTAACTTTCTTATATGGGGAGACACTGAAGAGCAGCAAGTGGCCAGCACAGTAACTTGCTTTTTGAGACACAAGTAACAAACAGGCCTCACAGCTCTTCTGGTTGCTGCAGACATAAAATGTAGTTTTCATCTTAAAAAATTATTTCACATGGTAGAAAAAACCCAACTCCTTGCCCTGTGCTTTGCTCTAAGAAAACGCACTGCCTGCAGGTGACAGCTTCCTCAGGACAGAAGTCATGCTGGATCCCCCATCTTGCTCTAACAAAAAGAAAGAAAGAAAAAAAACAACAAGTAGTTTCTCTTATCAGAGAGCTTAAAACCTATATTCTGTAACAGTTTTAAATTAATTACAGAGTAACTCAGCATTTTATAAGAAAACCCAGTGATGCCTAATCTCATTAGTGGAAAGAAAAATCTCTGTCTTCTACTGGCACTGTTACAGGACTTGTGCTGCCATAACCATCATAATGCTTGTGTTCTCCATTGCAAAAGCCTTTAAATATTCCTTCAAAAGAAAGACTGTCTTAGCAAATTATGTTACTTCACTTGCAAATGTAACACTACTCATTATATATAGTATTTGTGAGGCCATTTAAAAAGTGTGTTTACAGCCAAGTGATATGACTGGCATATTAAAAAAAAAAAGGGATCTAAAGATAATAACTGGGGTGATAAACAAAAACATGTTGGCACGTAGATGCAGTTTCAATAGTAACATTTCCAGTAACATTTCCCAATTCCTCCTACTGCATTTTTAAATTCTCCATTAATGTATCCAATATGATATTGGAAAAGTTGAGTTTGTCAAGGACTTCTGTACATACTGCAATTACATTCTAATACTGCTGAACTTTTCTGGTTTAAAAATCCTTTAATTTTCAGGTTTCATCTAAGCTCCACAGATCAATGAGTAAAAACACTCAGAATAAACTCCCCAGTATTTACTCAAGGTTTATGAAAAAGATTGCTATAGGGAAGGAATTAATTAAGAGCTTTGACACTATTTCAATCAAATCTACTTTTTGTGAAAAAAAGCTACACAAATGAAAAAAAGCATGGTCTATAACTGCACTTTTCAAGTACAAACATCCTTGGCACAGCTTGCTCTTAAAACCATCTTTTGTACTTTGTTACTAACAAAGACAAGGACCAGAGGGTGGGATTTAACTTAAGAGATGCAGAAAGTTCAAGTCAGCCAAACAACCTATCTCTCTAAACTACTTTTTCTCCGAGAAGGGGATAGAATGACTGGTTCAGAAGTACAAAATAGGAAATGTCAATTTTATCACAAATATGTGAGAGAAAGACAAAAAGTTGAGAATCAACCTAAACAGAACACCAAAAACAAAAGTACCAACTGTCAAAGAACCAATGTCTTAATAACTTAAAGAATATGGTTAAATGGGGATGGATGCACCTCAGTCGCCTAAACAGCTCTAATAAAGCTTTGAAGATGGTCACTAACCAGATCCTAACCCTATCAGATAAAGATTACAGCTGAAAGTCTCCTCGTTTACAGAACAATTTGGACAATTTTCAAGAGGGCCTGAAAAAGGCACATCCTTGATACATAAACTGTCAACTGAGGTCCAGCATTTATTTTCCATTTATTCAACGCTCTAGAACCTGAATCTACAATCTTCTAGCTGGCAATCTGAAAGTAAGTTGTTGATTCAATGTAGCAAAGGGTAGAGTACTTGGGATTACATATACTTGAGACAAAAAAAAAACCCAAAAAAACCAAACAAAAACAAAAAAAACCAAACAAACAAAAAAAACCCCTTTGGAGAAAAAAAGTTAATTAAAATGGCTTCAAAAAGCTGTTATTACCTCAGGATTAATTTTCTCATGTGGAAATTTTGGGTAACAAGAGATCTTTCAAATAAAAACATTCCTACATGAAAACTTATTTTTAATATATAAGTACATAAGCAAATTATGCTTTGCAAGCCCAGAATCCTCTTCCATTTTAGTCTTCATCAAAATCACTTCCAAATAGGAATGACATTAAAATTTTGCAGAACAGCCGGCTCATATGAAAACAGCAAGATGTGCTGCCAACAGAAGCACTTCTCTTTAGAGGCTGATCCTGGGTTTCAGTCTGGAGTGTTTCACCATTGCTTCTGGGAAAAAAACCTCACTGAAACTGCAGTAATTTTTTAATTGCTTATGTGGACTACATCAAAGAGTGTGTTTACTTACAAACTGTTAGAAATGTAAGGAAATTCAGTCATTTAAACACACTCTCAGCTTGCAGTAACTATGAGAACAATTAGTATGCCAAGGAAAAAAATGTACCAGGAGGAATAAAGAAAGTTTTCTACTTTGGAGGTTGGACGCAATCAATAGTTTTGGGAAAAATGAAGTTGGTGAAAGTTTCAGGTCTTAATGCCTCCAAACACCCCTCTGAATAGCCATTTAAACTCATCACAAGAATACTGTAAATACTTGGAACATGCTGGCCAATCCAAGTGTTGCATTACCCACGTAACTTAAGTTTTAAACCCAAGAAAAATGTACTTGTAACAATCTTGCAAAAAATCTGTCAGAATTTGGTTATGTAAAAAAATATTTATCACATCTTATTACCTGAAGGATACTTTCTTCTCCCAGATGTTTAATTTAGAATGCTGAATTACACTAAACTTACAGGAAATTAATCATGGAAGACAAATTTGGGCTGTTCTCTGTGAAACAGACTCAAACAATTTTAAACTCTTAAAGTGCAATAATCCATAAAATTGGAGCCATCACATCATCCATGTTGAACTTCCTTAACTTGGCTCAACTTAAGAAAGTAATTTCCAGGGAAGCACTTTCAAACTGACAAATGCCATCTCACTGCAAATTCTTAAAGCAAATCAGCCTTTCCCACAACTGGGAGAGGAGGTGGTTGCTTGTCAAGGATCTCTAATTTTGCAGAGTTTAGGTCTGGTTTTTTCCCTACTCAATGATTATACATTCTCTTTAAAGGCTGAGTGGGTTTCCTGCTTTGTTAAGGAGACATATTGGATCTCTCTAAAATAGAGTGAGACGCTCATTAAAATGCATTAAATGCACTCAAGTAGGAAAACAGCATTTACTTACCAAAGTTCATCAAGGAACAACAATGAGCTGCTGCTCCTATCAAACATACTTCAATTGATTTAGGATTCATTAACTCATTGCCAAAATCAATAGAAGGGCTGCATTTGCTTCCTGTAGTTTTTCAGCCATCTTAATTCTATGCAGAGATCTTAAGCCCCCTGAACAAGCTGCAAGATTCAACCTCATTCACCAAGGCTTAACTGAAGTGCTGCCTCTGCAACACGAAGATAGATGGAATAAGCTTTGAGGGAACAGTCTTTAAAATGAGACACATTCCTCTGTAATCCCGTGGCCACTGACACAGCAGGCCCACAGCCAAAACCACAGTGCAGTTTTAGAAATGAACTGATCCTCTAGTTCTGGCCAATTCCAATAATGAACTCTGGCTCTTACTGAGGGAGTCTGAACAAGAGATTTTCAAAAGAACCTCACTATTATGCATTGCAAAAGTCTAATGGCTCCAGAAATATAAGTAGTTTAGAATAATCACACATCACAGAATTCAGATTATGTGGGAGAAGCTCTATCAATGAGAGCAAAATGAATTTGAATTTTCTTCAGACAAACAACATTTTCCAATTACCTGCAAACGCAAGCAATTGTTTCTTTAGGATTTGTACACTCCGGAGTTAATGATTTCCTGAACATCCAAGTGTTGACCACACATGGAAATTTCGATCCTCTTTCCTTTTGCAGTTATAAACATCACTGAGTGTCCCCTTAAATGAAACCTATTCTAAGGGAAAGGAGATAATGAAAGATTTAGTTCTTAAAATTAACTTCACACAATATAATCTTTCTAGGGCGACCTTACACAGAAGCTCTTTAACAGACAGATTGCTTGATGATTAAGTGAGCTATGCTAATGCAACAAATTATCCAGGAGGCAGGAAATGATGACTTTAAATCACCAATATTTCTAAGTTTAGATCTTCAGCTCTTCTATATTGTAAAAATCAAATCAACAGCATACTCACATCATCTAGAAAGGAATTTTGGAAGACTGTTCAGTGTAATACATTACAACTTTACTATTGAAACAATGCAAAAAGTTGCTTGGGTAAGAAAACAGAGGAACCATTATTCTTAGGCAAAATGGTTGAATTTCTACAATTATTTTTTTCAGCCATATTTGATATGTACTGCTGGCTATTAATGGTACTTTCAAGAAGACTTTGATCACATACCAGATAGCTCCTTAATATGTTTTGAATGGTTTGTCACTGAAATTGTTTTTGAAAAATATCCCAGACTATAACAAATCTGAGTCTGACAGCTTGGGAAGCACTGAGCTGTAAAAAACTTAGGTCCTGAGAGTCTCAAAGTAAAGTGTCTCAAGACTGGGAACTGGAATAAAGTTACAGTGACAACGAATATACTTTCAATTGGGATAAAAGATGTCACCAACAAAATTTTGCACTGGAGTTTGCAGCAGTCTTTTCTGTCACTAAGGAACAAAGGAAAACTGTAATTTCCATCTTCTAGAAGAATGGCTGTTGTAAGGAAGTACTATTATATTTGAAAGAAAACACTTAGGAATCAAAGTATCACTGTTCCTTTTAAAATTCTAGTAAATGGGCACAGAACAGATAGTTGAGGGATTTCTGTGGCCCTGAGCTTAATTTTCCTTGATTATGAATTAGCAATGGATACAGCAGAAAGGCTGCATTTGCCCTCCAGTAGAAACTATCAGTTTTCTCAAAGATTATTTTTCTCTCCCATGCTTGAGAATTTCAGAAGTGGTACCAATCAGAGAAATGATCAAGGTATTCTGTAAGTTTCAAGACTGAAGACTAACATTAAATGTAAGCACTAGATTATTTTGTAAGAGCTATGGGTCTAGTGTCAGTAACTGTTGGAAATGTGTTGAGGAGCAACAGAAACAGCCTCTGTAGGCCTCATCTCTAATAGGAATGAGCTGATTATAGGAGTACTGGATCACATCTGGACTGTTTCTTGTTCATCTTCTGTTTTTCAGAGACTGTTTTTACATTACCCCTCTTATACAGTATCTCTTTAGCACATACAACACTGACTGAACATGAAAACGTCAATTTAAAGCTTCTAACTTAAAATGTAATTGGAATGACGGGCTCCTTTCTTATCAAGCAGAATTTCCTGCCTAGTAGACACTGGGTCAGCATCTGAACTAGCACTTAGTGAGTATGTTTTCTAGCACACCATTCAAGCTCAATCCTGAATGCAATTTAGCAAACTGACAAGGAAACTCTTAAGAGGTGGAAAGGCCGAAAATAGAAAAGTTACTTAAGAAGCTGATCAAATACTTTATCCCAGCAAGAACACTACTATGTCTGTATAGCTTCTGAGTGAAGAAGTACTGCCAAGCTTACTTAAAAATCTTCCTGTTTATAGAATAAAACTTACAAATGCATTTGTTCTATCTTTTTACACCATACTTGGGGAATAGTATTTAGCAATATTCCTAAATGTGACTCTTTCTTCCTTTTGGTTTCCACAAATTGGTATGTCTTCCACACAATGAAACATCACAGTATTAGGATGACTTAACAGTGACATGTCACCACCATGCCTTGCTGCTTCAAGCAGTGTTCTAAAACATTCATAATCTGCTTGCCTTTCCTCTTCCAAGCTTTGTTTAGGAGAAAATTTTTCAACTATCTATTTGAGACAAATTGAATTCTCGTAAGTTTCAGACTTTTTTCTGAAGAAGTTAAATGATTAGAAATATTCATGATAAACTAAAAGGCCATGCAAGCTTCCCCAGTACCTCTTCCTCCAATAAACTCAACACACACATTATTACCCCAATCAGAATCTCTCCATAAACATTTATACATCACACACTGTGGTAGTTTTTGCAGTTTTTCTCATACTGTCTTTGTGTGCTAGAACAAAGCTCAGAGAAGTTTAAATAATGTAAGTCGTTGCATTAGACCTACTACTTACATGATCTTATCCAGTACTTATATATCCTGAAGTGCAGGATGACGGCCCCTGCAATTCTAAATTAAAGTCTTATATTGCTTGCTCTAAATTGTTAAGCTTAAAAACTATTAACAGGCTATAAATTGAGAATCATTCATTACCACATTTAACACAGGCACTTAGTTTATTAAGTTCTACTATACTAGCAACTTGGTTGATAGTCATTATCCAGCAGTCAGTGCTGGGACACTAAAATCAATTTTGAAGAAGAGACTAGCAAGTTTAAATTCCTTTCTAAGTTGAAAAGCATCCCAACAACCTAATTGTTATAAATGACCAACATAAAATAATCTCAAAAATTCAGGATGAAAAAAGCATAGCTTTCCAAACCATGCTTTATTTTACTTAAAGTGACATAGCAGAGGATATGGTTCTGTATCTGACACAGGACTGAGACAACTTTAAAAGAAGTGTATTCAGTTGCCTTCAGTTCTTTCTGAATAGGTGATAATCTGGTTCTCAATAAAACATTTACTAAGACCACTTCCATAAATAAATCCCAAAACATTGCAGAGGTAAGCACGACAAGAAACACAGACTTACAAGAAAAAGTTGCCTACACGTAGTTTAACATGAGATTGCAAATAACAGATAGTAAGAAAGCATGCTGAATAGCACAAACACAATGAAACATGATTAACACTTCTTACATTTGAAAAATTTATACCTGGGTAAACTGCCTGTTAAACTTCTTTCACTTGATGATGATGATGACGATCCAGGTCTCTGATCTGCCTTCCTCCCTAGAGACTCTGTTGCACTTGTCTGAGGTTTTTCACCTTCCTCTTCTGGCTTTCTTTTTTCAGTATCACTTTCGTCACTGCCTTCTCCTAAGATGTCATCCACCTGCCAAAGAGTGAAGAAGTCAGTCTATCTTCCAGCAGACTACTCTGCATTAATCTTTCATAATTATTGGATCACTCTTCAATAATCATTAAGAATATGCTTCAAGTTTCCTTGGCCTTCTCTGTCAAAATTTAAATTAAACACCAATGTCTTCAACACAGCCTCTGTAACAACTCTAGCAATATTTTATTCAAATAAAGTATATTTATTCTATGCTTAGCTTAAGATACATATACTCACATACATGATAGTCACACAAGAAACTATTTTAAAAAGAGTGTTGTCTTTTGAAATTAAAGGGATAGCTAATTTATACTATCACAAAATACTGATGCATACTTTCTACTAGACACAATTTAGATTATTATAACATATAGAATCGCTTGGGCAAGGCATATTAAAATCTCTAGCAAGAACTCTTATATTTACATGTATTCCTTGATACATATATAACTGTAAAGAAGCCTATTTCTAAATAATACAGTAACAATGAAACAATGTACAAACCTCTTTTTAACCCAACAGTCTGATTGCGCTAATTAATAAGGATAATCAAAATCTATCAAAAGGCTTACATATTTTGTTAAATAATTGTTTGCCCTTTACTTTTGAAAAGTTACCACAGGATTTGATAGTCCTCTAAAAACCTATGAATTTGCTGTGACAGGTCTGGATCTGTTGAAACCATCATTAAAAGCAAATCATACTCATGAGCCACCCTAATGAGCTTCAAAAGGTTATATTCTCTTTGAGTTAGCATTCAATCTTCAGAAAGAGATGAAAACATAGAAAACATAGGTGAAGATCCCCCAATCTCTCAATTTTTGTGAATGGTAGAAGACATGCAAATAAGCCATGTGTGAGCATTTCTCTATTGATATTTAAGAATTTTTTGTAGAAGCATCTCCACATAAATTAAAATATGCTTCACTGCTATTCTTTGTTCTCACTAATCCACACCTGCTTCATCAAGAAGAAAAATCTGCATATGAAAATGGACTAAAAGGTTTTATGCTGTTTATCTGCTGCTTTTACATGAATAATCCCAAGAGCTAAAAGAAAGCCACTTATAAGTGGCTTATAAGCTTTTTCTTATAAGAAAGTCACTTATATCTGATCATCCATAAATGGACCTTTAATTTCTCTGTTTCAGCTCATTAAATGGAACTGCAAACCAGTTTAGCGCATCTAAATCCAGACGGCAGTTTCAGGTAGAAATGGTAGGAATTGCTGTGTCTAATCAAATTGCATTAGACCAAAAAAGTTTCTCCTGTGAGCAGAAGTTGTCGTACGCATGGCAAATAAGAATCATAGCATTCAACTGAGGGTCTGGGAGACAAAGCACTGCTAAAGATAAAGGATTAGTGAACCAAAGAGAAGAATGTGAAGTACACAGGATGGGGATTTTTTTTCTGTATGTACAGAACGCAGTGAAAGTCACAAGTGTTGTAAGTGTTACGGTTTGGGATGGGATGGCAGGAAGACCCTGCATGTATAGCTTTGGTAGAAGATACTCCAGGTAGCTGACATGGCCGTAATTAACAGCACAGATCCACAGCTCTAACAACTCCTTTCCTGCAAGTCTCTACCATGTAAAAATACAGTTCTTCATTCCAAAAGCAATACTTTTCCAGAAAGACTCATATTTAAAATTCTGTTCTCACTTCAAATATGTTAAAGTTAGGTTGATAGACATTCAGTATTACAGATGCATCTCTCAAATAGAAGTTTGATAGTATTTTAAAATCTACTTTGTGTGAACAGTTTTGGCAGACTAGTAGTCTAGTTATTGCCATGTCTGTTTTTCTTTCATCCTGTACAATGATAACATTATTTGTTTAAAGTCTGAAATGCCATTTAATATTAGAATTAGTAGAATTAGTTGTACAAATTTATATGCCATTTCTCTGAAAGACCATATAAAATACATGCACAAATCACAGAAATATATCAAATTTGGAAAATCATTGCATATGCAAACTATGTGGGATGCTCCCTACAAATCTAACTAGAAAGGCACCTGAAACATGGATTCCTGCTTAATTGTTGGCTAAATTGCAAATGTGCTGAAAAATGTAAGTTGCATCTTCATCTTCCTCAATTTTCAAAAGAAATGGAAAACAAACCGTATTTTCATTGAGGCCGTGAGATTTCAGCCCATGACACTTGAACAAGTTAATAGGCAAAAAAAACTTCATTAATATCTAAACACCAACGATCTATCTATACTTATCACTAACTTTGACTAAATAAAAGTTTATAGAACAAAGGAAACTTTTAATCTGATTCGGAACATGACAGATAAAGATGTACCAAGTATCAACTATAGCTTCAGTTTATGCGACTGGATTTTATATGATTAATATAAATGGAACATGTAACACTTTAGAAGAAAATGCCAGCTAATACCAAATCTTACTGATAAGATACAGTAAAGGGCTGCTTACTGCTTTAACTCACAGCAGCTACCTTTGAAATAGACTTTTATAAACCAGCAACAATGATTAACATTGAAAAAGAAGAATGATTCATCCCTTGAAAATGACGAAGTTGTTCAATTCAGCAAGAGAATCAAAAGCCTGACAACTCTTTTAAACACTCAATTATAAAAGCCAATAAAAGTCCTCATGTGACAAAGCTGTTTTATTTCTCATTTAGGAGGGGCAGAGTATACACTCACGCAAAGTATAAAGACCAAAGAGCAATAAGTCTCATTCTCAGATTAAGAGCTGAATAGTACCTAAAGCTTTGCTAAAAGGAATGCCAAAGCCTTCCATAGTAACTAACTAACCAGATCAGCTGAATGTGATTTTACTCCAGAAGTTTACACAGTCAAAATTAATCAAGACCCCAAGAAAAACACCAAAAAAAGAAAACTGCTATGAGCAGTTTTTCCTAAAGTTAAGTTACAGGCAATATTTTGATACAGCTTTGGGATATGACAGAGAGGTGATGATACATTCTTGGAAGTAATAACTACATACACAGTAATGCAAACCACATATTTAAAAACAAAAAAAGGAGCTGTGAATAAACTCTAATTCTTGTTTTTCAACTAGGGAGTACTTTAGGATTCAAGTTGTAATAGAGTGAGAAGCTACCTTCGACAGCCATTTGCAGCTGCTTAAAAGATCTCTTAAAAGTGGTACAATCATCTGAAACACCCATTTACTGGAATTACAGAAAAAATTCTACAAAAAGAATAGGTTTGATAAACAGCAGTAAATTTTGTGCCCCGGTACTGCACAGAGGATAAACACATTTCTGCCCCTCCCCACCAGTCTTTCCAAAAAGATTTTTGCACCAACTGATTGTGTAAGTTAAGGGTGAAACAGAAAAAAACACCAAGTATTTACAAGTTCTTCAGGTCTATTTCTACTGCCACAAAAACGCCTGTCATTGTAAGCAAAGCAAGTAATTGGTATTGACAGTAAGTACCGTTAAAACCCAACTCCATTTCAGCATAAAACCTGTGTGTCCAGAGCATTTATCTGAGATTGTGTTGAATGCATTTTATTTTAGGAAGAACTTGCAAAAACTAATATATTCTACCATCTGAATGTGTCAAAAGGTTTCAACAAGTACCTTATATTCCCCCCATGGTACATAAAGTCAAAAAATAACTCTAAAATGATCCTATAATCTTTACTCTTGGCTCCCCATCCAACATTCCTGCTTTGTCCCAAACTGTTGCTTTTCAGTACATTAAAGAACTCAGCTGACTATTAGTACATTAAAGAACTCAGCTGACTATTTTAGAAGCTTTAAAAGAGCAGCAAAATGAGAAGACAAATAAAGAGGAGGTAGGAAAAGGGACATTGAAAATTACAAACTAATCAGCACTTCTGAGCATGCAAAATTAACAGTGAATGGTGGTATTAGATTGTAAATCAAACTAGAGACAGTGGTGGCTCCATCTTTCTGGAGCTGCCTGTGCACTGAACTTTCAGACCTTCCAGGGAGGAAAACTGCTCTGTGGCAAAATAAATGTAAATAATACTGTAAAAGTTTATTAAACTCCACACTATAAAGTAATTTGCAGGAACTAATACAGCACTGGTAACACAGGTGCAGCTATATTCCCATAACCCAGCTTACAAGAGGTCACCCAACAGTGCTCTCTACACAGCGCACACAATCACTTGACAAATCGTTATTGTGGCACAATCAAAAATGCTTGTCCTCTCTTTCCTCAAGCTCCTCAAAGCATACGCCAGGCATTTGGTAAAGCAAGGAAAGGTTTATCAAGAGAGGGACAGAACTGATACTTGTTCTTGGACAAAGGACTTGGAAAGTTTAACTGCTCGACACAAAAGAAGCACAGTTTGGCAAAGAGCAAGAGGCCATGACAGGACTGACAGAGCCCCTGCACAAGCAGGAGGCAGAAGGACAAGTGCTGGGTCACTTAACTTTCACGGGCAGTCGTCTTAATTTCAAATCCCACTGGGTTTCTGTGCTAAACAGCATAATACAGATACTACCCATGTGTCAAACTTCAGCAAGACCAGGTGCTAATTATGCAACTTTGTATGTCAGAGTAAAGTTCCTGTGATAGCTGCCTATTGGAATGCTATCTTCTACTGAATACAGCATTAATTTAGTTTTCACATATATGTGTTACATTGTACCCTTGATAAAAAGGACTGAGTTCAACGATATATATACAAAAATTCTTAATTTCCAGTGAAGCTGAACAGCAAAAAAAGCAAAATCAAAATGTAAAGAAATATAGTACTTAAAGATAGAGTTCAATTGAAATTCCAAAACAAAACAAACCTTTCCTAGAATAAGAAAAAATACCTGAAGTCAAGTGAATTTGTATTAATTATCACAGATCAGCATCAATTTACGCTGTGAATAAATTCAACAAAGAATCTGATTTTAATAGAGTAAAATGGTTTTACGACAAGCTTTCAGAACACCCAAATAGTTTCAAAATAAGGGAATGTATTTTTCTGTGTAATTTTTATCACTTACTGTATTTATATTCATAAACACTTTTTGTCTCTATCTTTCAACAAAAAGACGGCCCCAATGATATTTACCAGTAGTTTCTTCATTTGCAATTAAAGAAACATTACAACATTTTACTGTCTTTTTGTAATAGAAAATTATTAATTAAATAAAAACATTATTGCTTTGTTCCTCAGCAGCTGAAGTCTCAGAATAAGAACTTTTCATGCTCAAAAAGCATCACTTAAAATACATTTTGCTTTTCTAAATACCTGATGGTATATTTTTGAGTGGGAGGTGATTGCCTTTATCCTCTGTGAAGGGGCATTAACCATGGGTAGTTTTTTTTAGTTTAGGCAGTCAACAGATTTCTGAGTTATGTTCAAAGTCAGGCCTTTAGAATGACAGCAAAATCAAACCTCTAACTTGTGCTTCCTGGGACTTGTGGTCTGGAATTATTTTCACCTACTGTTATCAAACTGCACATAGAAATACTAGCAGCTCCTGGTAATAACCTTCCAGTTTCAGGATGAAGAGCAATTACATGAGAAGAAAAAAGCTTTGGCTTGATGCTGAGCATAGTTGCTACACTCAAATTTGAAAACCAGCAATTTAAAAGCACCATGTCGAAGTTACTTACAAGGAGCCCCACCACAATCCCTGGCAACTGCACAGGGACCCTGATGGGAAATGAAGTGGCAGTGTAGCCCCAACAGCTGGAGTTCCCAATGCTGCTGACAGCACTGACTACAATGCTGTCACAAGTTTTAAATGCAGCCCTGGGCAACAGACCGTGCTCCTAAAGGCAGATCTGAAGAGAAAAAACAACCCTACTGCCTCTGATAATCTGACCCCTTAACCTCCGCAAATGTAAAGGTTAAGGTAACTGCAACTACAGCTGCACAATTCACTAAATCTGAGCTTTACTACTGTAGTTAATACTTTGACTACAATGAAATAAAAAGGCACTTAGAGATTGCATACCAACACTGTTATTAAAAAGCAACACTAATAATGATCCTGGATCCTTGCTTATGATTGAATGGGATTGATTCTTCAAAAAACGCCATTTAAAACTTTGAATTTCTCACCTGGAGAGCAATGTCTAGATTTGAGTGAAAACCTCATAAACATTCTTAAGATGACTAGAAAAAATATGTGAGACTGCTAACAGAAACACAAAGTGCAATCCTTCCTTGATCATTAGGGTGCTTTGAGTGCTGACTTAAGGATTCCAAAGTCATTAAGAGACATAAATTTTATTATGGAACAAGGCAGAATAGCTTTCAGCTGAAAGAGGACAGGTTTAGAATAGACATAAGGAGAAATTCTTCCCTGTGAGGATGGTGAATCTCTGCAACAGCCCAGAGAAACTGTGGATACCATATCCCTGGGAAGTGTTCAAGGCTAGGTTGGATGGGGCTCAGCACAACCTGATCTAGTGGAAGCTGTTCCTGGCCATGGCAGGGGGGCTGGAATGAGATGATCTAAGTCCCTTCCAGTCCAAACCATTATATGATTCTCTGATTATTAGTATAATGAAAATTACTTTCTTTCATTAAATTGGTAACACTTCACTGATGCTGGAAAGAGGAAAAAACCCATTCCTAACTACTAAATTTGTGAAATTTAAATTAAATTCACATGGCCTAGAAGTTACTGGTTTTAATATTCACAACAATTTTTTAATTCACAGACTCTAAAGAGAATATGTCTTAAGGGAGATAATACAATCATTTCTCTAAAGCCTTTCTGAGTCAGGGACATCACTGGAGCCTGGAAGCTATGGCTTTTTCTGATTGTAAAGCCATTCATAACTCTAATCTTCCTTTCCTTTATTCTGTTTTCAAAAGAAATCCTCTGCCAAAAAATCGTTAAATAGCAATAAGCCTGTAAATCTTCACTGTAATTTTTTTCAAAGGGTGAAGTCTTAAGATAAAAAAAAAATTACCACAATATCTGTGGCTAGAATACAGTTGTTCACCTATCCAGGAGAATAGACTCAATGGGAACCACTTGAAAACAAGAACAGAATTTCAATTCCACCTTCCTGCCCATCAGCTTATGGCTGGGATGGAGAGGAAAGATATCCTGAGCCCACTGGAGGCAGAAAGTGTGGAGCCTTCTGTTCCTCTGGTTGCAGCATTTCTAAAACAATGACATCCTAGCATGCATAAGAGCTCTGTGGCTGCTAAATGCAATGATTCTTCAATTTAGACTGCTGAAAATATCCACACCAAAATTCCAGAAAAGGCTCCAACTACGTAAGTTAAGGGCCAGTAAGTAAGAGCATGATCTACAGCTACCCTTCATAGTAAGAAGGTGCTTTTAGTCTGTCACTGACCATTATTTATTAAAAGTTCTGGCCTTAGGTAAGGCAAAAAAGCAAGTAGTTGGAAGAGGTTTGTCCTGGGATTCTTTGCAGGGAAGCAACCCTCTGCTGACATGAGGAACAGAACACTGCCTCCTCAACAGCAAATGACTTTTCAGGTCACTCTCATAGCTGTAAGGAACTGTGGCTTGCACCATGACCTTACTGCGCAAAGAATCCACTTAGTTTGACATCACAAATTTTTTTCCAAATATGGAAAAGCCTAAAAATTTTAATTTAGCTCTGGTCTTAATTTTTTTCTTCTATATATGAAAATTTTTCATTTAACTTTTTTCCTCAATGAACTGAAATGCTTTTTTTTTTTTGTTTACTCCTACCAGCCAAATGTTTAGGTACAGTTAACTGAGGGGCAAGATATTAACACCCATGTCTTCAAAAAAGCTAGCAAGTATTCCAGCATGCTTTTGAGAGGTGATTTTAGGACATAATACATGTGAACAATTGAGCTTTCCTACAGTAGACACAGCTTGTATTAAGAGATTTGGGCTGAATTTAAGTCACTTTGAAACAAAAAAATTTTCTTATACAAAGATATCACTGGAAGGACAAGCAGTCTGAATTAGGTTAAGTTGTCCCTCTGTACATAAAATGTAAGGGAGGACATGTGATGTAACTCAGTCCCATTTCTTCTGAGTAACCTCAGAAGAACTTGTCTTTCACATTGTCTCATCTGTTTTTTTCTTCTTTACCATTAGAGCACTTTTTTCTCCTTTTAAATTTCTGACTCAGTTTTGAGAGTCACACAATGCATTTACGCAAGTGTCCAATACTCCTTTGTCCCAAACACTTCAAATGCATATTTCACTGTTCTTTTCCACAATTACCACTGGCTCATCGGAGCAGGTGATGAATCAGAAGTATCGGAAATGACTAGTCTTGCTCATGATTAAACATAAGAAGCACTCTTCCTCTATTTAAATTTCCAAACAGTGAGGACTACCTTTGTCCTGTCTTGGTTTTGATAAAGGCATGCTTCAGGTTATAATATGAGATCTGAAAGTGTTAATATATCTACTTTGGTAGATTGAGAAACAATTGCTCTAAACAGTTTAAGGAATATTACCAAACCTTAGAAAAAAGCTTTTATGATATTTCTTTCGCATATAATTCATTTAGAGATTGACTGTATGTCCTGGATGACTATGTGTAAATTAAAATGCATCCTGCTGAAATTAAAGCTGGTCAGAAAAAGCTATACATTTATATACTCAGTCAGGAACTGTATGTTTTTCAGTATCAGTTCCCCTCCTGAAAAGTCACAGATTTGACTAGTAAACATGCTTGATACCCACAAGCTTGAAGGAAATGGAAACCATTTGAGAGCTCAGCATTTCCACTAGGCAAAATATTAATCTTGCTTTTTCTATCTAAACTAGCCCATTCTTTATGTGAAAAACACCTTAATGGGACATCTGAGAGTATGTAAACACCTAGAATCACAGAATAATTTAAGTTGGAAGGGACTTCTGATGGTCACCTTGTCCAGTTCCCTGCTTGAAGTCAGACCAGTTCTATAAAGTTACTCCAGGCTGTGTCCAGAAGCATTTAAAATATCTTCAAATATGGAGATCTAGGACCACTCCTGGAAACCTCTTCCGAAGTTTGATCACCCTTGAGGTAAGAAGCTTTTTCATTATATAGAGTCAAAGTAATCCTTATTGCAATTTGTGTCTGCTGCCTCCTTCCCCATCACTGCACATCTTTGGGAATTCTCCACTTTTGTCTTTTTTTAAACTCTCATGCTCTTGTTGACAGCTTCTGAACTCTCATCACCATCATTAAATGAGTTGCTATGAGTTTAAAAGGGTACATGCTTTTTAAAGAAAACCTGCTAGTTTGGGTCTTGGAGAAGCTTTAGGCAAGAGTTTTAATACAGCATGCCTTTTTCTACTAGGACAGGCAAATAACCATTAGACCTTAAGCATTCATTTCTGATCTCTGAAGGGTTGATACTTTAATAATAATGGAAATAAAGCTATCAAGACTATGAACTTAAAAAAAAAAAAAAAAAAGGAGGCATGCTGTAGTTCGGCTTTATTTTCATAAATCCAAAACTCGTAATTTCCTTTTTCTCAGAGAGCCAGGGCAAGAACACTGAAATTACAGGACAAAAACTGAGCACCAAAAAGGAAAATTAGATTTATCTGAAGTTTTTCCCCCTCCCCTGTGTAACACTACCAATCATCAAGCAGAAACACGAGTGAGTACACCTTCAACAAATAGATAGTACATTTCAATTTAGTCACAGGGTTTTTCCTGGTCTTGCAAGAGGAGTAGAAGCAAGAAGGCAGAAGAGACTACTGTAGAGTGATGCAACAAAACTATCTCCTTGCTCACTGTGTGACATCTCAGAGATAGCCACAGTTTAGTGACCTTCAACTGCTTTTTTAAGCTGGGTTACTCCTTAGCTATACCGCTTCCCTGTCCCATTTCATTTAATGTCTACACTAAGCTGTAACAGTACACCACAGCAGGAACAAGCAGCAGCAAAGAGACTTTGGAGAAGCATCTCTATTAAATGCATAGTCACAACCTGAGTAATGGAAGACTGCAACAGACAAACGGCTTGGAGAAGTTATGTTAAAAATATTACCATATGCTCTTTTGTGACCAATACAGAATTTTATAATCTGATAAACTGAACCATGCACCACTACTGCAGCATATTGGTACTATCAGCAAGTTCTCTTCTGAAGAGTAAAATTTGTGTCACTAGGCCATCTTTCAAGTTTATCTCTACCTGCAAGTCTTAAAAAACAAAACAAAAAAAACCTGCAACAGAACAGAAACAACAGAAACTCAAGCTGCACACTCAAGTGTCATATATTACTAAGTGTCCTGATTTCACTTTAGGCAAACCTTCACCTTAAAGAAATGAGTCAGTAAATGAGTCCCTAGGTGACAGTCTGTTGCACTCAAATTCTGTTACTGTCTTTTTGTAGAAATAAGCACTATCTAAATATTCATAGACTGGAATACCTAGAGAATCTGTTGATGCTATACAAACACAATACTAATGTACATAAACTCCTAGAGGGAAGAGACAGGAACAAGGAGAAAATTCTTATAAAAATACATCTTTGGTGCTCTTTAATTCACAGGAACTATCAAGTGTGCAAGATGAACAATGACTAACATCACCGCAGTCTTCTCCCAGCCAACAATAAAGGCCTGGTAAAGACTGGTAAATACCTGTTTCCCGTTTCGTTTAACACAGGTGGACATTTCAGGGATTTCAGCTCGTTGCATGCATGTCACTACAGCTCTTATCTTGCAAGACTTTATAGCAACAGGTTAAAAAGCCGTAGCAGCCTACAGCTGTACTGCTCATCTGTTTTAAAACAAGACAGGATCACACTTCTTGTTCTCAAAGCCTTCCTTTATAGTAGAAAGTATGCTTTGCTGATACACAGCAAAGAAGAGCTTTGTCTTATAATTTTGCAAGACTAAGAACTGTCAGTCTGGCTATTAACTGAAGCACAGTTTTGCCAGGTGTTGTCATAAATTTCTTCTTATTCCTAGAGATTTAGCAAGAGACATGCACAATCTAAATTTCTTTAAAAATAAATTAATCTAATTTGTTAATGAAAGAACACTTGCACAAGTTGTTCAAATACTGCCACAAAATATCACTGACATATTAGGTTAGAAATCCTAACATTCTATTAAAAATGACACATGGCAATTTAAGAGGGCACAGAGCCTAGGCTCTGAGTGATCTTTTCTGACACTTCACTGCCAAGGGGAGACTTCAGTAGGAAGCTGCTAATGAAGTGCTGAGGGCAGCATAATAGCAGTATGTTACTATCAAGGAATTATACAATTTTTGAGCTCCTAACCTGGTTTTATACTATTTAGGTTATATAAAGACACAGAAATTTGAGCAAAAATAATTTAGTACAAAAAAAACTTAGTCCACTTGTACTGCTTCTAATCAGTCCCTCAGAGCAAACCTTTTTGTGGACATAAGCTTCATTTTACAACTATTTTTTGAACATCAAAATACTGTCAAGTGACCTCTTGACAGTATCTGCTCTCATGTAGTTTCACTCCATGTGCATTTTGTAGAGGACAGCATACTGATGGCCCAAACCTAACAAGCACTGGGATTCCTAGGCAGCTAGCTAGGATGAAGCATCATCTACTGCTAAAACTCACTCGAACTCGAGCCCAGCTGATAAGTTTCTTTCTGACACAGAGTGGCAGCTCTGAAGAGGTATGGATAGGTTTCCTTCATCAGTGCAGCTTGATGACTGCTCAAATGGTTTTTAAAAGACAATGGGACAGTTCTCAGTATTTACTCACTATTTTATATGGAAATACCTGCTGAATTGGTGGATGGAGTTTAAAATAGTATTTTTTTTCTGTAATGTGAGACATGATCCAGGTTTTTGAAGCCTGCATTTGTGAACAGAAAACCTCAGGTTTTATCAAAGAAGCACTAAGACACATTCTCTTTCAAGTCATGCCCAAAGGCATCAGTTACCAGTGTAGCCAACCTGCAAGCACATTATCCTTGAAAACTGCTGAGAAGCATTTAGGGCTTAATCCATTTGGTTATTCCATTACAATGAGAAAACCAAGAGTGGAAGGGAACTTGATTTGAACTAATTTCCAAACACTTCAACCTGAATTACACATCATTTAAACTACCTTTGAGGCTCTAATGTGCTTCAGCTCAGAGGCAAATACTAAACTTCCAAAATGCTGCAACTAGAAATGCAGTCTCTTGCACAGTCATGATCAGAAAATGTTGTAGAACTACAGTCATAATTATGGACTTTACTTCAGAAGATACAAGAACTCAAACAAACCTCACCCTAAAAAGAAGACACAAAAGCATAAAGAGTTGCTGATACAGCGTGCACACCACCCTCCCATTTTTTGCATCTCAACTTTCAAAGCTTTCTCTCAATGAGTCCTTGTTATCACCTGTTTTAACAATATTCTCTCTTAGCATAGTGCTGGGTTTCACCATTCCAAGGTTAACTGAAAGAACACCTTTTGCTTAGAGAGACTGAATATTCATCACTACATACATATATCAGAGAAAAATAAGGTTGCTTTCCTTTCCAGAGGTTGTTCTCCTTCACTTCTTGTTCAGCAGGCTATAAAGCTGTTCAGAAGTCACAATCTAAGTGAAATTGAAAACATTATGGTGGGAACAAAAGGCAAAAAACTGCTTTCATTTACCTGCGTGCACAAGCTTTCGGCAGTTATCACAGCTGCAAAGGAACTCAAACTATTGCTTTGTAGAGCAATTGGGGTACAGTAGGGCTTACTAACTCAAAACCACTGCTACAAAAACACTGATGAGCTGTGTTCAGCATAGATTTATTCACACATACTATGAACAAACCTACACCCCTAAGATGGGTAAGCCAGCTTGGATCTGCCTTGACTTACTAATTTTAACTTAGCATTGGCAGACATCAGCTGGCTTCACAAAGCATTATTTGTCAGTGAACTTCCCTCTTCAATAAGCCTGATTAGCTTGGTTTTATTATTACAAGAACCAAGAGATAATTATCAATGTGCTCAAGCTAACAAAACCACCTCAAATAAGCATTGGAGAAAAGTATTTCTGGTTTTACGATGAATTTAAGGATGACAGTGAAGACAGAACAATTTTGAAACAGTTTCTACTGAACTGGGCAATGGGACTGTTTGACTCTGTACAGCCAAGCATGCAGCTTTTAAGTGAAGTAGTGCTGAAATATGAGCACTGTGGTTGTGGAAGCATCCTGTGTAGCTAGCCTACTCAACAGCCAGAACTAGGCATGGAGTAAGTTAAGGAAAAAAAAAGAAGCAATCCATAATACAGTGAAAGATACCCCCAGCAGCTGAAGAGTGGTCTGTTTCTACAACAAGCTCAATACTAAGGTGATTGAATACCACATGGGTTCTGATATGATCTCTGTATCATGGTATGACAGTTATATGCAGTCCTCAATACCTCTGGGATGAAGCAAGTTTGATGTTGGAGCATTGAAATATCTGGGATAGGCAGCTGTCTGTGTTAATCTCAGAGAAAGCAGTATCATCATATTTGCTACAAGGAGTGACAAGGAATATTGTCCAGAGCTGAATGTGACCCCTGGCAATAAGAAAGTGCAAGCTCATATACAAACCCTGTCATACAGAGTAACAATGGTATTCTCTCAAGATCTAAAATTAATGTCACTATTGTAGACATGAAAAAGTTACTGCAGCACAGCCATTCAGGTAATTATTCATTTTGCAACTCATCGCTGCAGAAAATTTTGTACATCAGTAGGGGGCTCTAGTTCTGCAGCTTCTCCTAACCTCTATCAACGTTGTACATGGAATGGAAATAGTGGTGCTGACATAGGAGCTAGAACACTTGGAGCTGAAGTAGTATCACACAGAGTGGCTGTTTTCAATGTGCCTGAAGTTGGTACCTGAAAGAACAAAGATTACCAAAGCAGAGATGTTTTCCCTTGAAAATGTCTCTGAAGTGAGCAATTGCAATTATGCCCAAGTTAAATTTAACAGGAAGTCAGCTTATGATAACTGATCAAGATCAGCTGATTAAAAAGTAAGTTTAGTACAAACTAAACTGTCGTTCAATGCTGTATGTAGAAATAACCTGGCCTTTGTGCCACCACAATGGACTTGTATTTTTATCGCCCCAGAATTCCAATCACAAATTAAGTTTTCTAGCAGATTAGCATTATGCAAATGTTTGCAAAGATTCTTCACAGCACTTAACATAAGTTATGCTATACTGCATATCTATATTTCTTTGTATGTTGAAATAGAAGTATCAGAAGATCTTGATAAAACAAACAAAAAAAGTTATGAAAAAACAGTTCAGACTTAGACTGGGACTTAAGCAGACACCTTTAAATATCACTCATGGAGAATAACAGCTCAAATTTAAATGTAAAAACATGTTAGACTCCTGATGAGGTGCAATCAGGCCCTGTATGCAGCTGCTCAGAATTATGTTAGGGATCAGCTTGCAAATTGTTTAAACACGGCTCATGCAACTCGTTTTTAACTGTGGCCAATTAGTGTTGACAGCCTAGCTGCATTTCATTTAGCATATGGAGGTGGACATATATGTTAAAATAAGGTTATTGAACTCTATTTAAAGAGGTTTTGCCCCATTTTCTTGAGTAAACAAACAGCTGAAAAGGCTTTCAGCTTCTCTTTATTAAGGCCAGGCAGTGACATAATGTACTACCAGAGTCGGTTGAAAAACCTTCACACAATGTATGGAGAAACCTTCTTCCCTATAGAATAACCAACACCTTGTATATACATTCTAGAGGTGGGAGCTTTACAGAACTACTTTCCATTTCATATAGAGTAACATTAGAATAATACATTTGCTATAAAATCAGGCACAATTTAAAAGCCAGAAGTTGTTCATATCTGCAGTATCACTGAGCTCAAGATTTATCCTTATTTGCATAATAATTTTTACTCTTTGCTTAACAGAATGATAGCAACATGGAAAAAGAAGCTACTCTTCTAAAAACCCAAGTTTACAATGAAACAATTTTGTGAACACCTTGGGAAAACGGCAGAGAATCTGAATCAACTGTTGACTGAATCAGAAAAGTGTGAAGACTACGTAAGATGGCAGAACCATCTTTGCTGACAGGTAAATGAGACCAATCCTGGATCAACTAAGTTTTGCCAGGATTTCCCTGTTTTTCTATTGACAATCCATCAATCTGATTACTTTGAGTTTTATCAGATTCCTCAAATAGAAGCTAGAAGCAAGCATGGCTACTTCTTTAGTTGATATCCACTTGGTACAGCCCATTACTAATATTTACTGCAGCACAAATATTTGTATTTAGCTTATTAATAAAGTAGGCATAATAGAAGTGAAGTCTCAATTATACAGAGAGAACATCCTGAAATCATGTTAGGGGAGGTTTGGGTTAGATATTAGAAAAAGGTTCTTCACCCAGAGGGTGGCTGGGCACTAGGACAGGTTCCCCAGGGAAGCAGTCACAGGACCAAACCTGACACAGTTCAAGGAATGTTTGGACAACACTCTTGAGTATATGGTGTGACTCTTGGGGATGATGCTGTGCAGGGCCAGGAGTTAGACTCGATGATCCTTGTGGATCCTTCCCACTCAGCTTATTCTGTAATTCTGTGAAATGTTTTATTTTCTCCTTAACAGCCTGACTAGCCAAGACCTTGACTGATCATGTTCATTTTGCTCAAAAGTCTTATATCATATTTTAATTAACAGCTTGTCACAACTGCCATTAAACTAATTCTTACATATATAGGTAGTCTCCATTTTCATCTACAAAATGCAGATATTTATACTGTGTGTCTCCCACATTTCCTCATGACATACAAATTAAAAGAATAACTCTAAAATGAAAATAGGACATCCAAGTACACAAAAAGACCTGCATTTAAATAATATTTTCCAAGCAACCTGTGCAGAAAAACAGAAGTTAGCCACAACTGATTGCCTACCTGAGACAACTTCGATAAAAATCTTTTTTCTACTTTGGTAATGAGTTGTCTCCTTGTAAAACATGGTATGACATAAAAAAGCCTCTCCAAACACTTCTAAAAAGTGCTGAGCAAGCTTGAACCATGATGCTCTCTTAAACAAAACTAGCAGGCCATCAGCTCTATGGAATTAGTGCACAAACTAATGGTCTGCAGAGAAATATGAGACCAAAAAAATAGGCAAATCTATGTTTCACATTTTGATAATCCATTTGAATCTCACTAGCTTTATGGACACAACATGTAAATATTCTATTTTTTTAGGTGAATAACAATCAGAGTGTCAATATTTCTGGCCAGGATGATTTATCATTTAAGCACGACCAATACTGATTTAAAAAAAAAAGTTTATGTCTTCTGAAACTAAAAAAACAAAAGAGGAAAGCATAGCTGCTCTTTAGAGTAGTTTCCATTTTCCAGTAGAAAATGAATTCTTCAAAGCAAAACAAAGGCAGAAGCAAACTGATAATGGTCAGTTTCTTTTAAGTACTTAGCTTTCTTCTCTCTGATTCACTCTACCAGTATCTTAGTTCTATCCTGCTGATTCTCCCTGCCAAACTATTAAAAATAGCATTGGAAAACTTTACTCAGTTTTCTATACTAATCAGATGAGATATGGGTGAAATAATTGCTTTAATATTATAATACATTATTGCTCAATTACGTCTCTATTATTTAACCATATTCAGAAGGGTCAATGTCAAAATTGTAAAATGGGAGAAGCAGTAAATATACTTTCCTTCTTATACAACTGCTTTAAGCTATGTTCTTTAAAAAAACACATTACACTTGGTGCATCAGCCAGCCATCACTTGTTCATGAAGATAAGCCTGCTACCTGATTCCTAGCATTGCACCCTCACCATTTCTCTCCCGAAAATTCAGCTCCCAGTGAAAGAAAGCACATGTAGTTTTGCTGGATTAAGTGCTTATTTGGTAATAACCACTCCACAGAGAAAACAAAAAGCAGTCCAGAGCATGGGGACCAGAGGGAACGTGAGAGCCAGCATGTGAAGGAAGGTGACAATAGTACTGTCAGTAAGGAAACAGCATCAGGAAGCACCAACGGACCAAGACCAGCCAATCTGAGTCACCTCAGGTCTGCTTATATCAGAAGATGCTTTGGCAAATCCTTTTCATAGCAGTCTCTTACTGTCTCAATGGAGAGCATCACATTTACCTTTCTTACTTCTCAGTAAGTGTACTTTCACTAATAGTTATTTCCAATTGTTTTTACAAGTCCAGTTCGAGTGAAAGCTGTCAATTGCAAAGCAAGACCTCATCACTTCCAGGGGCCAAGGGGCTTGGATGACCTAAATCACTAACAACAGCAAGTGTACACACAGGCTTATCCTTCTTACTTTAAAAAAAGGTACAATTTATAAGAAGCTAACCAAATTTAGCATCTGTACCATATATGACACAGTACATGCTAAGGTGGCAAACAAGAAAATTTGTATGAGAAACGTAGTTGTGGAAATTTAAAGAACTGTTATATGTGAGAAAATTGTCCAAGGGAGCCCAGGCAGCTATTATTTGCTCTAGAGACCACATCCTCCACATTAAATCAGTACTTTTTAACTAACCAAGAGGCTAACCACTTACTGAGATAATAGTTTTCAACAATTTGAAGGAGAAAAACACTCCCTCCTAATTCACTGCATGGTACAGTCATTAACTTGAAATAAAAAACAGAAATTAAGGGATAAATTTGCTTAGATAAAAGCAAAATGCAGAGTGACAAAATATAAGAGCATAAGTGGCCTTATGTAAGAGTAGAATGTTGCAATTTTAGCCTTTGTATATGGCATATAAATTACAATATAGTTCAAGGAAAAGAAAGCACAGAATACGTCCCAAATCAACAGAACTATGTTGGTGCAAAAGTAGTTCATTAGGCAACTCTCACTCAAGAAAAACCTGTATACTTCAATGCACTCGTGCACAGAGCATACCTTTGCAATGTGGTCACTTTGCAGCTGCTGACCACATATCCCAACCGGATGGTAGGAATCTCTGCAGCTCCACTAACTGAAGTGAGAGATGGGAAAGCTAGAGGTTGAACTGGTATCAGATTCACTCCCTCTTGTCCCCTGTCCCAAGTCCCAAACTGAGAGGAATTTAAACCCACAAAATATTTTACCTTACACGGCAGAGATGATGACACTTGACAAGACACAGATGCTACTCTCAAACACCGTGAGCAAACCACAGTAACAAACACAAAAGCCTAAGCATCATAAAAGTAGTAAGCTATGTGTGCACAGCTGTTCCAGGATGTTAGTAATCCCAGGCCATCCTGGATCAGAAAGTACTGCAAAACAAACAGAAATCTTTCTGCCTTACTGAACTTGTTTAATCTTACTGCCTTACTGGAGGTTCCTCTTCAACTTCTTTCTCATTGGTGAAATCCATACTGGCATCTGTCAAGGACTAGTCCAGAGAATACTGACAAATACGAGGACCTATGCCTGTCTGCCTTCTGCTGTTACCATGGATGTAGCAGCAGCTGAGATATGAGCAATTGAGAGCAGGATCTTGAGCTCAGCTCAGGGTAATTTCTTTTTCCTTTATCACTGACATTTTATAAAGGGAGCATCTTAGATTCTAGCTATGCATTTCTACTATTTACATGGACTAGTGAACAAGAAAGCACCCAAAAATAACATAAGGGAACTGTACTGACAGCCATAGCTCTAAAACTAACAGATGAGAATAATTTGTAGCCAAAAGGAAGACAGGAATGAAAACTCTTGACCTTGTTTACTTATTTCATGGTCAAGTAATTTATCATACACAAGAATGTCAATGTAATTATGAAAGGGACACTTATTAAAAAGGGGAAAATCTTTAAGATTATATAAAGCTGACTGAGTTTTTAAAAGAAGCTAGCACAACGCACAAGGTTAAAAATCACCTTTTGTGTCTGCAACAAATACCCATGAAGAAAGAATACATTTTACAGAAAAGCAAAGTTAAGGTCCATCAAGAAGCAATTAGTATGTAAAAACAAACAGCTTATTTATAACACATAGGACACAACACTGTCAGGATTAGATCAACTTAACTAAATAACTGTGCATGATACAATCCTAGTTGTGAGGTTCTCTCCAAGTATAATTTAGGAATACAAATTTAGAAGAAAATGATCCCTAATAAAAAGGAACTAGCAATCAGTTCTGAAGAAACAGGCTCACAAGATGATCCATGAGTAACCTCTGGGAATGAGAGCTACATGGCATCCTGTACTGAGATAATCAGTTATGAATGGAAAGACATGTGTACATCTTCACATGGTTTGCATGTCATTCCCTTCCTTTGCGCAACTTGCTTTAGCTAATGGATCTTATTTCTGGAAACAAGTGTTATTTGAAGCTTGGATTCCACTTCCTGTTTTTTCTCAGTAAACTACAGCAGATTCACACAACGCTGTAGTGACTGGTAGGTAGGAACTTCCACCTATCCCTGGCAAAGGGTGACAATGCCACACAGTCCCATCCCAAGCATGTAACAAAGGCTCCAGCAGGTGAGCAAGTCCATTCCTGCTGAAATGGGGAACAAGAACAGCTGCAGACAGCTCAGTTTCTTCTCCCTATAGGACAGGCTTCTGCAATAGTTACTTTTCAACACAGACAATGAAAGCAAAAGTAGATAACTCCCCTGTAAAGTGATAGAATTGATCCTGAGAAAACAAAAGTCATACTGGAACAGCTATTAGGGACAAGAGGTTTCTAGTTAGTTATTGACTGCATTTCATTGATTGGAAACCATTTCTTTAAATATTTTTCTTTGGTGAACATTACAGCATACTAGATACAATTCTATATAAATAGCATTTTTATGGAATGATCTTTTGCAGGTCATGTAGCAAATAACCAATTATTTAGAAGTAAAAAATTATACAGACCTGTAAAAATTACTATAAACAAGCTAATCTGACTATCAGCATTTAATTCTGCTGCCCTTTACTGTCCCATAACAGAGACAAACAGCAACAATCAGTCGGAAAGCATCTGTGTCAGGCTAGTACAGAAAAAGGGGAAAACATTCTCTCAGCTGTGAGGCAGCAGCACTAGGAGGCTGCAAATTTTCCAAGTAGGGATACATTCCTTATGCACTTACTCTGATTTGGCAATTGCCCTTCGAACAGCAATTCTATTACACTGAACACTCTTGTGCTTCCACTTTTCTAAAATTCTAACAATCCTTCATGTTAGAGGGAAAGGAAGGTACCATTGGATCCAATCTCCCAGATCTTTGGCACTGAAAAAGATACAAAAGGCTAAATGACCTTAAACTGCAACCCAATAGCTGAAATGCTATTCATTTCCTTTGATTTACTTGGTATGCATAGCACAAATACAACTGAAAAAGTAAGAGAAGATTAAAAATCTACATAAGATCAAATTTTAAGAGAAATGCTTATCCCAATGGAACAGTAGAAGAGCTATTGCTTTTTTACTAGGAAAAGTGACAAACACACTTTCAAATAGATTAAGGAAAGAAGGAGATTTAATTTGGGAATATATAGTAATTAAATTCTCTTTATCAGCTTCCATTTTCATACTTCTAACAAAACCTTCCCACGTATAAATTACATGCAAATTCTGAATTACCTGGGGCTGTGTAACCTTTTACAGATTTTTGCAAAGAAAAAGCAAGATTTTCTTTAGATGTTAGCTGCAAAGGAGTTATTTACTGCTAGTTTTAACTATAGAAACAGTATATATTAATGCTTGCATTTCCTGTTTAATTTAATTGAAAAAAATCCCAGTGCCTACAGCTAAAACTCTTTTTGATCATATCTGAATTTGTGAGGGAATTCAGTAGAAATACTGAGGATGCAGTTTTAAAGCTTTGTTGGGGGTTGAATAAT
>VXBI01004297.1:0-13287 GCA_013397375.1 Toxostoma redivivum
CTCCTCTGCACTGGCTCCAGCAGTTCCACTAAGCCACTTCTCTTGGTGTTAAAGTACTTGGGGATCTCCACAGGGTGCTGCCTGTCTGCCTTTGTTTTTGTTAGGGGAAGAGGTGATTATTTCTGGGTGCTTGTGTGATGTGAATCCTCGGTAAGGTGTAATAGATTGGGATTTCAGGTTGCACAAACAAGGGGGAAAAGCATTCTATCCCATGACTGCTCACTGAAGTTTCACCCATGGAAACTTTACCTTCAAAAAGCATCCCAGCTTTTCACTTTGAGGCAGCAGGATATCACTTCATGTTCACTGCCACATCCTAGCAGTGACATCCACTGAACCCCACGCTGAGAGAGGGAGCAAGGAGTGGTGCTCAGGGACCAGCTCTGAGGGACAATGTTTAGGCAGCTTCTGCAATGTGGCCCTCAGCAGCCTGCTCACTAGTACTGCTGGAAAAGGCATCCATGTTTTCCTATGTAAAGTAAAATAAAACCAAGAATTGTGTGAGGAGGGGAAAAAAAACTAACCACATTTTGTCAACAAAAACCCCAAAAACAACAACTCACCAGAAAACCAGTCTGGTGGAGTTCTACCTCCAGCCCTTTTGGTTTTTCATCAGCCTAAACAAATGCTCAGGGTGTGAGTTTGGGTGCTGCCCAGAGCTGTAACCACACTGGTTGATGTTTCAGTCATGTCTGGTTTCTAGCTGTTACCTGCTCTCACTCAACTGATTTTTAACTCGCTCGGCATTTTCCGTGCGTGCAAGATGTTTGATTAGAGCCCTTATGTTGCGTGTGTGGAAATAAAAGGCCAGCCAGGAACAGACAACTGATTAGGCATTAGGTGAGGTATAATCCTCCCTAATCACATTTCTAAATGTGGTAGTTGGAGGTGGGATTAGAGTTATTAACATGCGGACAATAAGGCATATAATTTATTTAACAATTACTGGCTCTTTGTGAAGGGGGGGTCTATGTGAGATGCAGCTCCTTCATCTCCTGCAGGATGGAGCTGGTGTCAGTGACAAAGCTGGCAGATATGGATGGCTGCCCATTGACATGAGGGGCAGCAAAATAATTACGAATTCCTCCACAGGACCCCTATAGAAGAGCACCCGACATCCAGATATTAAAGTGTACAAAAATGGGAAAAAAAAAAAAAGAAAACCAAAAGGTGAAAAAAGTTTTACTGAAGTTTCCTAGCCTTCTTTTCCTGAACTCACTGAAATGCAAATGTAGAATGACCTAAAAAGCTGTTTAAAAACTTGTAGGATGAAGAACAGGAGGCAAAGGCAACAGCTGGCAAGCAGTGATGTTGTGCAAGATCAGCAAGGAAGGGAATTCCAGAGCTCCCAGATCAATCCCTGCCCTGACCTTGTCATACAGCTATGCTGGGCACTATGGTGTTACACCAGAGATTTACCTGCCAGGTAGAAATTCCAGTAGTCAACAGATTTGTATTTTAATTCTTAAATTTATCATGCCTACCTTTGGAGAACTGAGGCTTCGTCTTGTTATTGTGCTGAGGATGCTGGGGACAGCAATGTTTTTCTCAGTACATTAAAAAATAAAATCAAAACAAAAAAATCCCAAACCTGCCAAAAGAAACAAAAAGACCCAAGCTTGAGACCTTTAGAAACACCAACACTCCCAACTCTACGCCCCAGCCTATTGCCTAGCATAGGTATCACCCTACTCAAGGGTAACTCTGGGTGGCTCCAAGAAGGATGTCAGGTCTGCTGTGCAGCAGGACAGGATGCCAAAGTCTGGGGACATCTCAGCCTGATCCCAGCACCAAGCAGATGCAGATGAGAAAGCCCAACACACAGAGCTCTGCTGTCCATGCTCTCTGATTGCTGCAGTCCTGGAAAGGCTGGGCCCTGGGCCAGTTGCTCCTTACAGACAAGTTCTGGGCATGGTTTGGGATGTAGGTCAGGCCAGGAACCATTTGCAGCAACGTCTTCCACATGCCTGCCCTGTTTGGAAAGAGGAAAGTCTGGCTTTGCCTGGGTGTTGCTGGTTCCACGCTGGCTGTGGTACCTGCACCCTGCTCTGCTGATCTGCTCACACTGCTGCAGGAGGGGGAATCAGACTGCTGTGGCCAGCCTCAGACCTGGTTCCAGATTTAGACCTGCAGGTTTAGGCCCTTCATGCTCTGCTGTATGTCTGGAGCTAGCCTTGCAGACTTGAAGCATCCTAAGGTATCTAAAATTTAAGAGGCTACATTTACAGTCAGTGCAGAAAAATAGAGGGAATTCCTACTATTATTCATCTCACCCTAAAACAATCTCTAAATCAGGCCAGATGAACTGTCCTCTAGAAACTTTAGGATGAGTAACTTAAACTTTGATGTCTAACTTCTAACATTTGGTGAAGTGCATCCAACCATCTGTCTGCTAGGCTTTGGTGCTGGAGATAGCCTCAAGGCACCCTCAAAAGCCAGCACAGGCCTAGGCTGTAAATCCCACAAATACATTTTTTTTTTTTTTTTTTGGTTATATATTATAGAGCAAAGCCATGTTACAAATATTCTTGCATGGGAATGAGGTTGGCCCTGTTCCCCTGATCTCCCTCCTCAAGGCTTTGTTCTTGCCACAGACAGCAGCCACGCAACGCAGCTCCTGGCCTGGAGCACAGAGATCTTCCACGGAAAGCATGCTGTGAGAGACCTGGCAGCCTCACCAACAGCTGAGGCTGTAGTTGGGTCATGACACAGACTTGAGCCATATCAGATGCCAGTAAGTCTTTGTTGTCAGAAAAGGGCAGAAAGACAGGAGAGGAGATTGGCAGGATTCATTCATGGGGACAATCCTATCTATCTGGATCATAAATGGTGCTGGGATAATTCTCTCACTCTTCTCTGCTCCTCACCCTTTTGCTGGGAAGCAAGCTAAGAAGAGATACTGATGTTCTGTTAAAAAAAAAAAAAAAAAAAAAAAAAAAGACTTTTTTTCCAAGCCACTAACTTTAATTTTTAAATGTATTCTGAGTGTAAATTGTCACGGATTTTCTTCTGGCTTTATCTAGCAGCAGGAGACCACTATCTACTGATATTAGCTGTTAAATAAGTGCAAACTACCTGTAACTGCAGCATTGCATGTGCCAGGGGAATTTGTATAAGCCTGAGGTGATGACAGGGATGGACTTTGGAAAAGAAACCCAAATCCTAGAACATCTTAAAGAGGCAGAGTTGATTCATCGAATTGTGTCTTCATCTGAAAATGTTGTACCTGCCACTGACACAAATAACCCCTGAGATCATGACTGAAAGAGGATTCATGGGGAAAATATTCTCCCCTATCATTTTGTTAACTCTGTGCATTTGACAGCACATCACTGAGTCTAGACAGTTCCAGGGGTAGGCTGACAATCAGCTGTCTGGCACTGACACGTGGTAGGTGAGACACTGCAGGTGCTTCAGGATCAGCTGCAGGAGAAACAGCAGCTGAAGGATGAGAAGATAGCATCCAGGAAGGGATGATCAGAAAGAAGGCCAAGTGACTGGCTGCCACTCCTCTAAGCATTTTCAGGACTGGGCAGTTGTCACACAGAGCACTGTGGCTGCCATTGTCCATCAGCAGAGTCATTAGGGCTTGTGCTGGGCACTTTCCTTGGGCAGAATGACTGCTGGACTCACACCCGCTCCAGGCATGTCTCCATGGTGTTTCCTAAGAAAGGACAGAGTTCAGACTGACATTCCCTGACTCTCTTCCTCCCCAAACACTGCAATCACCTGCCAAGTTTGGTGCATTGCAAAATCCACCAGGGCCTGGGTAGCCAGCCAGCCCTGAGCTCCACACTGTGCTGGTTACAGCACTCACAAACCCTGAGACACTGAGCTCCATAGAGAGGCTTTCAACTCTCATTAAGCTATAGATTAATCCTGGGAACAACTTTCCAGATGATTCTTCTGTTTCCTTTAACTTCTAAGGGGCTTTTTTCTCCCTGGTGGGCCAGAGTTCAGCTGAGCTTCATACACGAAATTGAACAATTGCACCCAATTCAAGGTCCTCCAAAGCATTGCACTGTGATAAAATCACCCACCAGGAGTGCTTGGGCCAAAATTCTTAGCCTCTGCCCTGAAAACCACAAACATCTATCCCCTTTGTTATCTAAGGAGAAGTCTGTGGTTACAATGAACACAGTTAATGTCAAAACTACACACAGAGGACAAGGTGGGTCCTTGAATCCAAAATAAAAAACTTGCTTTAAATCTTTACTTAAATCTTTAATTTAGCTTTCAGGTTTGTGAAAGACACTTGCATTCATTCTGCAAAGAAGACATAACGTCCTTGGAACATATCCCATATAATGTCTTAACAGTTCTTGAGGTGCAAACTATTTTTTTGTTTTGGTTGGTTGGTTGGATTTTTTGCTTTAATCTTCAAGCCAGTGGATGAGAGCAAGATGCTCCTTCTGAAGGCTGTTACTGTTTTTCTTCTGTTGCTGTAGACTCTGAACTGCTGCAAATTGCTCTTTGTGCAGGCTTGGAAAGCAGTGTATCTTGGAATGAACACATAAAGCAGGATTATTGAATATTAGCCTCTTCCATTTGTTTCTTGCCCTTTGCAGACCACTGCCTCTATTTCAGATACTGTCCTTTTTATTGTCCATGGTGTCATCTCCCATCTTTTCCAAGGTTTTCATCTTTTGTAGCTCATTCTTGCCCTGCTCCCTGGTATGACATATATCAACAGGCTGATTAATTCTGAATCTGACTTTTGCAGTGTGTGTGTGGTGATTTCCTTATCTCTGCTGTGTAAAACTGTATGATCTGTAATCTGTTTGCCTGCAGCCGTGTCAAACTTGCATGAAGCAGCTAACTCAGCCAGACTGCAGTTTCAGGTTGGGTTTGATCACATCTACCAGAAGACATACTTCTCAATTTCCATTTCCACCAGCAATACCACTCTAAAGCATTTAAATTCTCATTTTTGTCTGGCCTTTCCTCACCTGTAAGCATGAAGGTCTGAAAATCAAAACCTGTCCTTGCTTGTGGCTGCAGGCTGGGAGTCTTTTCTTACTGCCATGTTTCATAAATATTGACAAATTACTTTTACAGACCAATCTGCACAGTGAAGTAAATGTAGTCACCCAGATTGGTGCTTTTAAGACAGCTGTCTGAAGGAATCAGGGGTGCACATCTCAACATGAAGAGCAGGGACTGCATTTGGGAAAGCAGTGGCTTTAAAAAGGGATTTACAGGTCACTGTATCTAGTCCTAGTTTTACATAGTAGCCCAGAGTGGAAAGCGGGCCTTTGAATGCATAAACAGAAGGAATAAAGGCAGAGAACTGTTGTATCACTGTAAATGAATTAAAGGGCTGTTCACAGTTTCAAAGTGCATACTTTGAAAAGAAAACTGAGGAGGTAAAGAGAGTTTGGGATAAATGTGGAAATCTGGAAATCCTCCTAGCAGAGAAAGACCAAAGAAACTTTGGTTTAGAGTGTTTACTTAAGAAAAAAACCCACTGAGGTGTCTCACTCCCAGTAACCAAATACTTACATGGGATAAAGATTTGCATGTGAAGACATCAGTTTAACAAAACAAAACCAACAAAAAGGTATAACAAGATCTGATGGCATGAAGATAAAAGAGAGGCCCCCATTTTCATCACTCCAACCTACCACGCAGATAGGGGAATCCTTCTCAACCCAGTTTGTCATCAGAGCTTTCCTGCAGCAGCTCACAGCTGCAAAAGTTGTGGGACCAAAAAGGGATCCTTTGGGAGAAATTATTTGGTCTTTGAAGTGAACAACATACAGTAATGGTTGCAATGATCCATCTTAGTCATAAATTTGAAGACTGGTAAAATGCTAATTTTTAACCTCTTGGTGTCTTGCAGCCAGAACATGGCATGAGGACAATGACTGCTCACATTTTGGTGAGATCTGGTCTGTGGTGCCAGCAAGGAAATTCCTATGTGTAAAACAGGGCAAAACTTCCTTCTGCAGAGTGCAGCCTGCTGTGCTGAGAGAGGACACGTGCCCAGCACCAGCTTCTTGCACCAGCTCGATCCTAAGCTGGGGGAGGACACAGCAGCTGACTCTCACACCAACCAGGGAATAACTCCTCGAAAGCACAGCGGCTGTCACAGCATCGCTCCAGAGCTGTCCGGAGCAAAGAGCTCCTTCTCCTGTCACCCCGGACAACGAAACCAGCCCCTGCTAATGTGGAATGCCAGGGATGGAGGCTCTGACACAGGCTTCCCTGGGGATTACACAGAAAAAGCTATCAGTTGGCTGCAACCACTGTGAGAAGGATAGACATTTTTTTTTTTTTGCATCAGTTATTCATCATGATAAATGCCAAGAGCTAAAATAAACAACATGACAGCTTTGTAGTGATAAAGTTCCACTATATTTTTAAGGCCTATTTTTTTATGGCAACATTTTTATTTTGTGTTATCTTCACCTGCTTAATAGTAATATATGTTTTATATCTCTAAATGAATCTAAGCAAGAAAGGATTTGTCAGGTCCTTTAAAGTCTTGCTTGATTTATTTAGTCCATCAGAATAAACCTTTTAAGATGATAACTTTTAACCATAACTTTTAAATTGATAATGTCATAAGTCACTAGTTTTTGAAAACACAAGGAGAATGGCCAAAATCCCTAAATAAAGGTTTGTTAGACCAATAATAACAAAAAGAAAACTACCTCAAAGTGTTCTAAACACTTCTTCAACTAGTACAGACAATATATACAGAGATCACTCCCAACTCGGCTACCAATCTTGCACAGATGGCGTAGAAAACGGGGGTAAATCTCATTGAGACTAATCTATACAAACATATGCTTAATTAGCATAGTGCATTTTACACAGTGTAAAACAGAATGAGACTGTATTGCAATAACTGATCATGGCAAAAATTGGTTTATTTTGATCCTTCCTACCGAGGTACAAACCATTTTTTCTTGATTATTTTGGAGATTTCAGTGTAATTAATTAATTTCAGTTTCTAGAAAAAGCAAACTGAAAAAAGAAATAAAGGTGATCAAAAAAATTAATCATATGAGGTTTGCATTTATGCTAAATTTTGTTTCTATAACAGGTCTCACTGGCTTATTCACTGCATAGACTTAAATACATACTCAAATCCTTCCTGGACCAAGGCCTACCAATAATTCAGAAACAAAGCTATTGTCCCCCAGGCCCTACTCACAAATTAGACTTGTTTATTTAAGTCAATAGAGATAAACTTGTGTAAATCTCTTTGTAAACAAGGCTATTTCACTTTAATGATGGCTTATTTGGGGTTAGCATAAATGTGTTTCTAATAAACTAATCCAAAATAAAGGATGTAGGCAGATGAATGGTGCAGTATTTGGAAGAATAAAAAAGGACAAAGGAATAATCTGAGGAAAAACAGAAATGCTGGCAGCATGAAAAGTTTCTAAGCAATAAAAAACAGAATTGGGGAAGGAAAGGCCAGTTTCAGTGCGTGAAAGTTTCCTGTCAATTTCAGCATAAAATCAAGCAAGATAATGCAGCAATCAAAAATTTGAATGCCTGAATGTGCCCGAGTTGTCTGTCACTTCACTACGCCTTTGGTTACTCAGGGCAACTGGGTTTATGTGCACAAAGGCACTAGGAATTAAGGTGAGTTAAGGCAGTAAAATAATTTACTCATCAAAATTATACAGTGTAAATTAAGAATGGATATATAGGTCTTCTCACTGTGCTATGAATGTCTCAAGGGGGATGCAATTTCTAAGGATTATGTCTAACTCCATTCCATCTGATGAAAGCACTGTATACTATGAACACCAACCAGTTTGTGTGATGGTGGGTCAGAAAGGCAGAACTTTCCTTTTAGCCTATTATTTTGAATAATAGTTATTTCTTAAGTCTGCTTAGCCAAGGGGGTAGGACAGATACAGCAGGCTTACATCAAGAGCTATAAAGTTTTATTTTTTGTCAATATTTTTTTCACTGTGGAACTGATTCCTCTTTTTTTTGGCTTTGTTTGAAATCTTCCAACAGCCCAGTCTGAAGTGACAGTGATTTGTGTAATATTGGAAACATACTTCTGCATTTCAGAAGAGGTAGTGAACTGATTTGTGTTTCAAAGTTTCAGAGGTTACTCATTTCATTACTGAAATAATGAATAATTTCATTATTTAAAAGATAAGACTAACAGAAATATGCAATGCCTTTTTAATCTATTTTGCTGTTATTTCCAGCTCTAGGTTGCAGTACCTTTTTTTTTTTAACTTTGAGAAGTTTTGCGAGTATTTAATTTATGCTGGTATGACTGAGTGAAGTTGCTGTTTATTTTGGAGATTTTTACCCCTCGTGCAATGGCTTTATTTAAATTTATGGTAAAGCTAAAGCTCTTCTCTAGTCACTTTAATGCAATGCCTGTTTTGACGGTATGCCAGACATTACTTGTCTTGAAAATCAACTGACATGTTCCTCATGATGTGATGGGGAAAGCAGAGTGTGGTTTTCTCTTTAACCCTCTTTGTGCTGCCAGAAGAACTGATAACAGTGTGAAGCTGTGTGCAAGCTTGATGAGCTACAAGGAAAAGGGGTTTAATCCATATTTAACCCTCTGAGGGAGACACAGTCTCAGTCCTCCAGGAGTTATTTCATGCTGGTACCAATAATAGGGGTGGTTTTTGCCAGTGCTTCCCCCACAGCAAGCAGTCCTGCAATGGCATGGACAGGCTGTTTCCATGTTTGGCCATGAAGTAATGCAGAGTGAAAGGGAATCTGCCCCTTTCACAGCTTCCAGACTCAGTGCCATTCCCTCTTCCATAATCTCTTGCAGATTTGTGCAAGGGGAAAGTTACTTCCATGTAAGTTTGGAGAGAAAATAATGTGTTCAGATGGCATTTAGAGAAAGCAAGGAAGCAACACTGCAGCCAGTGATGCAAGAGACAAAGCACCTAATGAAATACAGAATAGCTCTTCAACAGAATGAATTAAGAAACCTAGGAATATTTAACAGTGGTTTTCGATGGATTTGTGGTTGTTTTTATACATAGAAGTAAACAGTATACCCTGACTTGGATGGGAACCACAAGGACCATGAATCCAACCCCTGTCCCTGCACAGACACCCCAGTAATCCCACCCTGTGCATCCCTGGGAGCGGTGTCCAAACTCTCCTGGAGCTCTGGCACAGTCCAACCCCTGTCCCTGCACAGACACCCCAACAATCCCACCCTGTGCATCCCTGGAGCAGTGTCCAAACTCTCCTGGAGCTCTGGCAGCCTCGGGGCTGTGCCCATTCCCTGGGGAGCCTGGGCAGTGCCTGAACCCTCTGGGGGAAGAACCTTTCCTGATATCCCACCTAAACCTCCCTGGCACAGCTCCAGCCATTCCCTGGGTCCTGTCAGTGGTCACCAGAGAGGAAAGATCAGTGCCTGACCCTTCAGCTCCCTTCATAAGGAAGCTACAGATCAGTGTGATTCCCCCAGTCATTCATTGTTACCTGTCTTGAATATGCTGGCTGATCTTTTTGTATCACAACTCTGCTCAAAGCTCTTCAATTTTTTTCAGTTTAACAGATCATTTTGACATGTTGGTAATAATGACTTCAACACAAAAACTATCTGCTCTGCCTCCAAGACCTGTCTGCCTGGCATTGAACTTTGCATTTGTCTCTACCTCCACGCAGGGATATCTGCTAGTGTTGGGTCATTCAGAAATCTTAGGTGTCTTTGAAGTTACCTGATCTTGATGTTGCATTTCCTTTGGCCACAGGCTTTGGGAAGTCAACATGTATCTTCTGTAGCATAGCTCAGCCAGCTACTGCTTTATCATGTTTTTTTAGGTCTGAGGTTATTTCATACAATCACAGAATGGTTTGGGTTCAGAGGGACCTTGCAGATCATCTTGTTCCACAGGCAGGGACACCTTCCACTAGACCAAGTTGCTCAACGTCCTTTGTTCTTTTTAGCAGACAGATGGCAGATACCATGGAGCTGTTGCTGTCTTTATACATGAACATCCTTTGTGAGGATGCTGAACCCCTCACCCACATTCAGAGACCTTAAGGGACATGCTTGTGGTCTCGCATTGCAACGTCAAATCTGAATGGGACTGACAGCCATTTGTACCTAACTGCTAATGTCCAAAATGTGCTGAGCTACATGGTTTGAGAAACATGAGGACCTGGAGTGAGTCCAGAGGAGGCCACAGAGATGCTCTAGAGCTGGACCCTTCTGCTCTGGAGCCAGCCTGGCAGAGCTGGGGGTGTTCACCTGCACAAGAGAAGGCTCCAGGGAGAGCTCACTGAGGGCTTTCAGCACCAAAGGGGATCTTAATTAAAAAAAGATGGAGAGCAACTTTTGACACAGCAGATAGCGAAAGAACAAGGGGGAACGGTTTTAAACCAATAAAAGGAAAGATTTATATTAGATTTTAGGAAGAAATCCTTCCCCTTGAGGGTGGGCAGGCCCTGGCACAGGGTGCCCAGAGCAGCTGTGGCTGCCCCTGGATCCCTGGCAATGCCCAAGACCAGGCTGGAAAGGGCTTGGAGCAATTTGGGATAGTGAAAGGTGTCTCTGCCCATGGCAGGGGAGTGGAATGAGATGAACTTCCAACCTTCCAACCCAAACCACTCTAGGATTCTGTGATTAATTAATAGGACATAGCAATATCCAGCTTTGGTGTCAGGGCTTGAGTTTTGCAGTTTGTTTTGCTAAATCAAGTATTATTTCACAGAATTATGAAGTAGTTTGGATTTGGATTTGGACGAGACCTTTAAAGGTCATCCAGCCTAACTCCCGTGCCAATGGCAGGGATATCTTCAGTGAGATCAGGTGTCTAAAAGCCCTGTCAAACCTGATCTTGAATGTTTCCAGGGATGCGGCATCCACCAGCTCTGTGGCCAACCTGTGCCAGTGCTTCACCACCCTCATAAAAAAAATCTTCTAATAACCAATCTAAATCAGTGCTCTTCCTGGAGGTGCAGGTCTATGGCTGGGAGCTCTTTTCTAGAGCAGATGCCCATCCTGCCTGCCTGCCTTCTCCACAGCCACTCTGTTTCTCAGGTAACATCTGGGATCTGGGATTTGCAGCCCTCATGCTGCCTTCTTCCATTTGCTTTCTTCCTCCTGCTACTTGCAATTTCTTTTCCTAGAGAAAAGTTTGTGCAAATGTTGGATTTTTGTGTGTTACGGTCTCCCAGTGGAAGCTGCCCAACCTTTTGACTGATTTCAACTACACCTGAAAGAGAAGTAGAGCTTCTGGAAATACAAAGTCTGTCAAGCTTCATGGCAAACAGCAGCTGCATTAGAGAAGACACGTTAAGTGCTCTGCTGGGGAGAAAGGCAGAGGGAGCTCAGCCCTTATCAGCACTGCTTGGCTTTCTTGGCAGTAGATAAGGGGCAGGCAGCTGGCCAGCCAGAGCCCACACATCCCTGAACCAAGCACAGCATGTGCTGCTCCAGACAGAAGGCCAGCACAAGTAGGTTGTGGACATAGAAGGGAGATTTGGATGTATCAGGAATCAGCCTTGAAGATAGGAGGAGAGGGAGCCATGAATCTGTTGCAGAGGAGAGGTGAAGGGAATGTCTGACGCAAATCCATATGAAAACTGAGCTTAATTAACTTACTCTTCATAGAAAAAAAAAATTCTCTCTGAATGCACTGAAACCTCCACAAAGCAAGCGCTGTGCTGGCTGAATAGTCTGTATGTTTCCAGGCACAACGTGACTGGAACACCTTATCTTTCAAAAACATGATGGCAATCTCTCAGATGCTCTGCTTTGTCTGCAGAGGGGATCTTCTCCATTTCACTTCGCTGTTAATTTCATTACCAGCTTGAATCTTTTTGGAACTGGCTGAAAATGCTACTAAAAAATTAAGGCACATGTCTGCTTCAAGCTTGGAAAATCCAGGCACAAAAGAGGCAAGGGGGTATTTCTGTGAGTCCACATTCTGTAGGAGGGCTATATATTGTGAGGTGTCTCACCTGGCTCCTGGGAATACCAGTCCTGTTGAGATGGGACCTGTGCCCAAGACACTGAATCATAACACATCACTGAGTGCAGAAATCCTTTCAGTCTAGAAGATGAGCATGACTCTGGAGACACAACTGCTATGTTAGGGAGATGTGACCTCAGGTGTAAAGGAAGTGGCTTGAAGTGGTGATATATCATATATACTGAAGTTTCAGAAAGGCAAAAGGAAAAAACCGGAGGATCTCCAACAAACTTACAGCAAATCCAGAACTGACCTTCTCACTCCAAAAAACCCCATTAAACTCCCACCTTGTGGCTTCCCACTCATAGAATCATAGAATATTAAGGGGTTGGAAGTGACTTTAGAGTTCATCTAGTCCTCCCCCCCACTACCACAGGCAGGGACACCTTCCACTAGACCAGGTTGTCCTAAGCCCATCCAACCTGGCTTTGAGCACTTCTAGGGTTGGTGCATCCACAACCTCCTCTGATAACACGTACCAGTGTCTCACCACCCTCATAGCAAAGAATTTCTTTCTAATATCTAATCTAAAGATCCCCTCTTTTCATTTCTACCCATTCCTCCTTGTCCTGTCACTGCACTTCCTGACAAGAGTCCCTCGCTGGCTCTAGCCCTTTTGGATACTGGAAGGTGCTGTGAGTTCTCCACACAAACTTCTCTTTTCCAGGCTGAACAGCTCCTGAGAACCTGCTGGGCATCACTGCAAGGGTCTCTGCAGACAGGACAGCCACGGGTTTCATAGACTGGCAAGTCCCCAGGCATGCACTGCCAGGCAACAGGCTCTGATTCCTTTGTGGTCTTCCACCATTACCTCAACAGAAGTGGTTAAAGCTTTGCAGAGACTATTGAAGGCAGTAGCTAAAAACCCCCCAACATATGGGGGGAAACTGCTGCGTTAAGAGTTACTGAGATTGGTGTGCAGGCAGCAGAGGGAGGCTGGGAAGGCTCCGGGGCTGCCATGTGTGGTGTCCGTGTCACACCTCGGGACTCCTGGCCTGGCACGGTGGTGACACTGCAGGACATGGAGCTTTGGGCAGTTTGAATTTATTTGGAACTGCAAAATCGTTTAGCTGGAAAAGCCCTTCAAGACCAGGGAGTCCAACTGTGACACCAGCACTGCCCAGGCCACCACTGACCCCTGTCCCCGAGTGCCACATCCACACGGCTTTTAAATCCCTCCAGAGATGGGGACTCACCACTGCCCTGGGCAGCTGTGCCAGGGCTGGACAACATTTTCAGTGAAGAAATTCTCCCTAATATCCAATCTAAACCCTCCCCTGGTCCATCCTGAGGTCGTTCCCTCTCCTCCTGTCCCTGTTNTGGTCCATCCTGAGGTCGTTCCCTCTCCTCC
>VXBI01004299.1:813-21470 GCA_013397375.1 Toxostoma redivivum
AACCAGCTCCTGCTCTTTTCTGGTGGTTTGAGTGGTGCAGCAACTGCTCTGTGTGATGAGAAGGATTTTATTCTATTTTTATAAGCACTTTAAAAATACTCCTGGCTGTCATCCCAGCCTCCTGGACTGAGCCATGGCCACCAGGAAATGTCTTTGCAGCCACTGGGCTTTCCCTGCTCTGATTTTGGGATAAAAACAGGGATCAGCATTCCTTTTTTGGAATTCTGGGCCCAAATCCCTGCTCAAATCCAAGCCCCACCCTTTGGTGACACCTTCACCTGCCAGTCAAGGTGAAACACAAAGCCTGGCTTGAGGAATCCTTTGGGATTTAAATATAATTATAATTATATCATTATATAAATTATATCAATTATAATTATATAAATTATAATTTAAATATGGAAATGTCTCCCTGAGATTTGTGGCATTAGGTGGAGATTCCTGTGAGTGCAAGCTTTCCTTCCAGTGGAATCATCTTTTCTTGGGGTCTTGTCCCCTGAGGGACTTTAAAGCCACTGTGCTCAACCCTATTCTGATCACATTTTCCCATGGAATTTAAAACTTTTAATAGAAATACATTGCTCCAATAAGAAAAGCAGCGCTGTTAATTGCAGGAATTAAGCTGGTCCATTAGCATTTACTTGAAATATATTTTCTCCCCACCCATTTTTCTCTGCTGATGGCAGAATGAGTTTTTTGGAAGGAGTTTAGGGCTGGTTGTTTTTCCACCAGATATTTTCAGTTTGTCTCAGCGTGCCTCAACACCTCAGTCCCTTCCTCCCTGGCTCTGTTTGACCCCTGCTATTTTTGGGTGGTTCTAATATCACAACCCAAGGGTTGGACAGCAGCAGCCTGGGACTCCAGCAGCTTTTTTGGGGAGGATTGGGAGTCTTTAGCTGCAGCCTCAGTGGGTTTGTGACTCTCACAACAATTCTGCTGTCCCTGGAATATCCCAACCCCTCCTCAGCACTGCCAGTGCCACCTCAAACCGTGTCCTGTTAAATCATTTCAGGGATGGAGACTCCAGCACTCCACTGACAGCCCTTTTGGAGAAAAAAAAAAAAATCCCTAAAATCCCATCTAAACCTCCCCAGCACAACTTGAACCCATTTCCTCTGGTCCTGTGCCTTGGGAGAGGAGATTGTCCCCTACCTGGCTGCAACCTCCTTTTTGTTTGGTCAAAATAACAAAATGCTTTGGGTTCCTGTGTCTCATTGACCCCTCTGTGGCATTCCATGATCTGGTGTCAGTCAGGAGCTGGAATTTCACCTTTTTTAATTTATTTCCTCTTTACCCTGAGCAGGATCACATTCCCTTTGGGAATCTGAGGGTTGAGGTTCTAATTCTCCTGTTTGAAAATATCTCAGGGATGTGCTGTTTCTTTTCCACAAATGTACAGCAGGCACAGACTGAAAATATCCCTGCACAGGTCTGTGCTCCCAGTGTGTGCTCCAGGGCCCTGCTGACTCTGGAGCTGCTCCTTTGCTCACTGGATGCCTTCAATAAATCAGCTTTCTGTGATATTTGTGCTTGGGCTGGGATGGCTTTGCCTGGACTCTGAGTCCAGGCTCAGTGCTGGGTCACAACCCCATGGAATGTTCCAGGCTGGAAGCTGGGAAAGGCCCTGGGGGTGCTGTGACAGCAGCTGGATGTGAATCCAGCTGTGCCCAGGTGGGCAAGAGGCCGAGGGCACCTGGATTTCACCAGGAATGGAGTGGCCAGCAGGATTAGGGAAGGGACTGTCCCCTGTGCTGGGCACTGCTGAGGGAACAGCTGGAATTTGGGGTCAGCTCTGAGCTCCTCAGGTCAGGAAGGACAGGGAGGGGATGGAGAGTGGCCAGGGAATGGAGCTGGGAAGGGAATGGAGGAGCAGGAATGGCTGAGGGAGCTGGGAAGGGAATGGAGGAGCAGGAATGGCTGAGGGAGATGGGAAGGGAATGGAGGAGCAGGAATGGCTGAGGGAGATGGGAAGGGAATGGAGGAGCAGGAATGGCTGAGGGAGCTGGGAAGGGAATGGAGGAGCAGGAATGGCTGAGGGAGCTGGGAAGGGAATGGAGGAGCAGGAATGGCTGAGGGAGATGGGAAGGGAATGGAGGAGCAGGAATGGCTGAGGGAGATGGGAAGGGAATGGAGGAGCAGGAATGGCTGAGGGAGCTGGGAAGGGAATGGAGGAGCAGGAATGGCTGAGGGAGCTGGGAAGGGAATGGAGGAGCAGGAATGGCTGAGGGAGATGGGAAGGGAATGGAGGAGCAGGAATGGCTGAGGGAGATGGGAAGGGAATGGAGGAGCAGGAATGGCTGAGGGAGCTGGGAAGGGAATGGAGGAGCAGGAATGGCTGAGGGAGCTGGGAAGGGAATGGAGGAGCAGGAATGGCTGAGGGAGATGGGAAGGGAATGGAGGAGCAGGAATGGCTGAGGGAGATGGGAAGGGAATGGAGGAGCAGGAATGGCTGAGGGAGCTGGGAAGGGAATGGAGGAGCAGGAATGGCTGAGGGAGCTGGGAAGGGAATGGAGGAGCAGGAATGGCTGAGGGAGATGGGAAGGGAATGGAGGAGCAGGAATGGCTGAGGGAGATGGGAAGGGAATGGAGGAGCAGGAATGGCTGAGGGAGCTGGGAAGGGAATGGAGGAGCAGGAATGGCTGAGGGAGCTGGGAAGGGAATGGAGGAGCAGGAATGGCTGAGGGAGATGGGAAGGGAATGGAGGAGCAGGAATGGCTGAGGGAGATGGGAAGGGAATGGAGGAGCAGGAATGGCTGAGGGAGCTGGGAAGGGGCTCAGCCTGGAGAAAAGGAGGCTCAGGGGGGCCCTTGTGGCTCTGCACAACTCCCTGAATTCTTGCAGGGATTTGGGATCTGCTCCAGGGAACAGGGACAGGAGGAGAGGGAGCAGGGTGAGCACCAGCAGGAATTTCCCCATGGAAAGGGTGGGCAGGGATTGGCAGGAGCTGCCCAGGGAGATGTGGACTCACTGTCCCTGGAGTGTCCAAGGAATTCCTGGATGTGGCACTGAGGAGGGGACACAGGTTGGACTCGATGATCTCAGAGGTTTTCTCCATCCTCAATGATCCTGGAATTCTGTACTGGCATCCTCATTTGTGTCCTGAGCTACTGAGTGTCACCCTCAGGCCTCCTCCCTGAAAGCTGGAACGTGGCAAAACCAGCCCCAGCTTTGAGCCTGTAATGTGCAGACACAGAATTCAGGGCTGCAGATCCCTGGGGACTTTTCCTGCAGCACAGATAGCAGTGCCTGGGTGCTGTGCTATAAAAATGTGGATTTTCCCAAACTCTTCACCCTAAAGTTCCTCTCCTGGCTCCTGGCAGAGTCAGGAGAGCACATCCACTGTCCCAGGGGAGATGATCTCTGTCCCTCATTCTCACACCCCGAGCTTTTCCTTTTTGTCCCTTTTCCAGTGACTCTTGATGGAAGAACACAGAGCGTTCTTTCCCCCAGCACAGATAATGGTACCTGGGTGCTGTGCTATAAAAATGTGGATTTTCCCAAACTCTTCACCCTAAAGTTCCTCTCCTGGCTCCTGGCTGAGTCAGGAGAGCACATCCACTGTCCCAAGGGAGATGATCTCTGTCCCTCATTCTCACACCCTGAGCTTTTCCTTTTTGTCCCCCCTCCAGTGACTCTTGATGGAAGAACACGGAGTGACCCAGGCAGAGCACATGGCTACCATCGAGGCCCACGCTGTGACCCAGCAGGTGCAGCAGGTGCACGTGGCCACCTACACGGAGCACAGCATGCTGAGCGCCGACGAGGACTCGCCCTCCTCGCCCGAGGACACCTCCTACGACGACTCCGACATCCTCAACTCCACGGCTGCCGACGAGGTCACTGCTCACCTGGCGGCTGCAGGTAGGGCCAGGGGGCTGCTCCATCATCATCATCATCATCACCATCATCACACCACCTATCACTTTGAAATCTTTTTCTCCTTGCCAGTGTCAGGATTAAATAAGCGTCACGGTATTTCTTGTTCAGACTCAGATTTTTATTAATTCTTAATTCTATGTTATAGTTTAGCTAACTGCCTAAAAATGAAAAAAATATGATCTATCTTTCTCATTAAAAGGTCTTTTAAACTTAAACTGTCCAATTAAAAATTAACACCTAAATTATTTTAATTATGACCCAATAACCAAACACCCATGACCTGCAGTGCAGCATTTTCCATCCAATCACAAAAGTACCACTAGACCCATCAAGAAGAAGGTGAAGAAGAAAGAAACCTCTATCTTGCTTTTTATATATTGCTATATTCCAAACCCCTAAATTCTAAATTTTTCACCCTGTGATATCACACACCTCTATTCAAACCCCACACCAGTGATTCTAACTCCATCACTCACATTTTGGAATCCTTCTCCAAGACCCCAAAACAATGTTCTTTTGAGGGTCAATGCCAGAAAGCTCAAAAATCTTCAGGATTCCAAGCAGTGACCCCCTGTGCTTTGATTTCCAGGCCCTGTGGGGATGGCAGCAGCTGCTGCAGTGGCCACAGGGAAGAAAAGGAAGCGACCTCACGTTTTTGAGTCCAACCCCTCCATCCGGAAGAGGCAGCAGACACGTTTGCTCAGGTGAGCACTCACCTGTCCCTGCCACCTCCCTGCTGGCCTGTGTGCTCACACCAAGTGCTGCTCATTAGTGGATAATCTTCTTTTTAATTCTGCTTTCAGTCAGAGTTGGGGTTGATGCACAAGAGGCAGGATTTCTGTCTTCAGACTCAGTTTATTAATTCTTATTTATGGTACAGCTAACAAGCTAAAAGTGAGAAAATGTTGGTGGATCTCACTCATTACAAGGTCTTTGAAGGCCTAACTATCCAATTAAAAATTAACATCTCTATTATTTATACTTTTGACCCAATGACCAAACACCTGTGACCTGCACTGTGGGATTTTCTATCCAACCAAAAACTACTACCAAAAAACAAGAAGGAAGAAAAAGGCAATGCCCAAAACTTGTCCCATACCTGTTACTATATTCTAAAACCCCAAACCCTTCACTATGTGAAATTACACACTTCTACCCAATCACAGCAATGATTTTAATCCATCACTCAATTTTGGGAGCTTTCTCCAAGGCCTCAAGTCAAAAGCAGTGTTTTTTTGAGGGTCAGTGCCAGAAAGCACAAAAAGTTAAAAATTCCCAGGTTTCAGGGTTCCTACAGGGTTTTTTTTTTTTGGGAGTGTCTTTCTGGAACCCAAAGAGTTGTGTTTTAATTTGGATTAAAGCAAAGATTTTATGATCACCAGGACTCTGGTGGATCCATTGTCCTGTTTTAACCCCAGCTGGTCACCAGTTCAATCTGTCACAGTGACTTCAGCAGAAATGGAAGCTCCATCCATATCCCATTTCTGCAAATGATTTATCTCCCTCACAAAAAAAAAAAAAGCTTTTTCTGGGAATAAATTCAGTGTGTAAATCCAAATTTCCTTTGCCATTGGACAAACCCCATGGTGAAGACTGGGCAGTTTGGAGCACAGTTTTAAGTTCAATAACCAAGGGGAGATTCCTGCACTTTTTTTTGGTTTTAGAAACCTCCTGAGGGGACACCAGCCCTCTGCAGGTGCTGCATTCCAGGTGCTCTGAGGCTGTTTGCCCACCTGGTGGCCCCCAAGCCACACCAGAGCTGATGGGACTGCATACACTTGAGAAAATTGCCTGCTGCTCTTCCCTGGCTTTTGGAACAAAGCAATTTTTGCTTTTTATTCTGTTTAGGATCTCACTGGGCAGTTCATGTTAAATTATTGCTAAATAACAATCCTTGGGTGTGAAATCCCTGCCTTTTGCAGCTCCATTCTGGTTTCCCTCCTTCCCCCAGCTCAGCTGTGTTTATTCCAGTGTTTCTGAAGAACAGAAATCCTTTCCTCCCTTGAAATATGAACAACATATTCTTAAAGAAACTGCTCAGTGAAGGAATTTCTTCCCCTTCCACACAAGTAATTAATTTTACTACATCAATATAATGACAAAACATCTTTTTTTTCCCCACTCTGATCAGTTGAACACGTTTTTGTGCTCGATTTTCACAGCACTGGGAATCAAGTGGTAATTTCAAACCCCTGATTGTGGGATCTGCTGATTTTTTGTGGGATCTTTGTGGCAGCAGCAGGTTCTGAAATGACCAGGACAGGGACTGAGCTGTCACCTCATGGAGTGCTCAGGTTTTCTGAGGGAAATTCTGCTTCTCTCTTGCTTTTGGAGTTTCTGCCACCATTTCTGCACTGCTTAAAATGGGAATAAGAGGCAGAAAATACCCAGTGGAAGGTTTTAATTCCCAAGGGAGTTTCTGATGGGGCAGGTGTTGGGACACCTGGGTTTCCTGTGCTGAGCTGTTGCAATATTTCCAGTTCTTGCCTATCCTGTGGCTTGGATTCCCACAGATCTGCTTTGATTTTGGTGCTGGAGAGTTGCACTGCTGTGATATCTGGATGTAAAACCTCTTTTGATGAATCATTCAGGGGCTCCAACAAAACACAAGTTTTGTGTTGCTAGGACAGAGTGGAGGTGCAGGCTCTTGCTGCCCCAGCTTTGCTGCTCTGCTGATTTCTCTCTGAAAAGGAGAGAGGGGACAATAATTGACATTTGAGCTGCTGGGTGACTGCAGGGAGCACAGCAGGGCTGTGGAGCAGAGGAACAAACTCAATATGTGGCCAAGCTGAGCAGCTGGGGCTCTGTTTCTCAGCTGCTCTGTGGAAATCAGAGGGGTTGTGTTTCTGCTGATGCCATTCCCTGTTTTTCCCTGTTTTTTCCCATTTCAGGAAGCTCAGGGCCACGCTGGATGAGTACACCACCAGAGTGGGGCAGCAGGCCATTGTGCTGTGCATCTCACCCTCCAAACCCAACCCTGTCTTCAAAGTCTTCGGTGCTGCACCCTTGGAGAACGTGGTAGGTGTCCCCAGGAGAGAATTAAAGAATTTCCTCACCTTCTCTGCAGATTTCCTGCAGCCTTGGAGGCCTGGGAGGGATCTGAAGTTGTGTTAAAAACCCTGTAAACAGTTTAGGTTTTATGGAATACTTGGTTGAGTGATTTCAGAGATCTTTTCCAGCCTTGGTTTTCCTGTGGTTCCCTGACATGAGGGCAGCACTGAGGTCCTCTCTTCTTGCAGGAATGGCACATCTCACCAGGGGGAATATCCTGGATGGAAAATCAGGGGGAGCAGGTCATGATCACACAATCCCAAAACCCTGAGGCTGGAAAAGACCTCCAGGATAACTGAGTCCCATCCCCACCTTGTCCCCAGCCCAGAGCACTGAGTGTCACCTCCAGGAATTCCCTGGACACTCCAGGGATGGGGATCCAACCCTGCCTGGGCACTGCCAATCCCTGCCCACCCTTTCCATGGGNCCATTCCCTTCCCAGCTCCATTCCCTGGCCACTCTCCATCCCCTCCCTGTCCTTCCTGACCTGAGGAGCTCAGAGCTGACCCCAAATTCCAGCTGTTCCCTCAGCAGTGCCCAGCACAGGGGACAGTCCCTTCCCTAATCCTGCTGGCCACTCCATTCCTGGTGAAATCCAGGTGCCCTCGGCCTCTTGCCCACCTGGGCACAGCTGGATTCACATCCAGCTGCTGTCACAGCACCCCCAGGGCCTTTCCCAGCTTCCAGCCTGGAACATTCCATGGGGTTGTGACCCAGCACTGAGCCTGTCCTGCCCTCAGCTGCTGCTCCCTGGATCAGGACTGGCTCCCTCTCCTCCTGTCCCTGTTCCCAGAGCCTGACCTGGGGCTGTCCCCTCCTGTCAGGGAGTTGTGCAGAGCCACAAGGACCCCCCTGATCCCCCTTTTCTCCAGACTAAACAACCCCAAACAACTCCATGCTTGAGCTCAGCTCTGCTCTCACTTCCTCCACCTTGCTAAGCTGTGCCTTCAGAACTTTTCCATCCATCCCACACATCCTTCCCTTGCCAGAGTTACTCCAGATTTCATCAGCAGCTCTTCCACAGGGCTGAGTCTCGGGGGGCACTGCCTGTTCCCTGCCAGCTGTGCCCCTGTTTGCTCCTCCTGCTCTGCAGCACCTTGGGGAAGGTTCTGGGCCAGCACCCTGCTCCTCTCCTGGTGCTGCTCACCTTGGTTACCTGAGCTAGCAGCTTGTGGCTACTGCCCTGGAGAGGGAGGAAAAGAGACAGTGAGAGCAGTAACACACACGCACCTTTTTGAGGAAAAAGGTTTTTATTGAGTATTTAAAGTATGTTACAAGAGACTGGAACAGGACAGTATTTAATTGGCTGATTGGGATAAACATCCATGAGACCATGCCTCAGGATGTATCCCATGGGGAAAAACACCAGGTGTTCATCTTTATTATGAATTCCAATCTGTTTTTTACCAGATCCCAACTTGTTTGTGATCACATTATCACCTTGAGAAGTTTCCTCCTTGTCTGCAGCTATTATCAGCTTTTCAGTCTGGGAAACAGGAGAACTCCAGGCTTGAGAGAAAGTTTCTCAAGCTGTATTTTTGCAGCTCACTGGATGTTCTCTGCCCACAGGTCAGGAAATACAAGAGCACCATCCTGGAGGACCTGGAGTCAGCGCTGGCCGAGCACGCCCCGGCCCCACAGGAGGTGAACTCGGAGCTGCCACCCCTGACCATCGATGGCATCCCTGTCTCCGTGGACAAAATGACCCAGGTGAGCAGACTGGGGTGTTGTCACCTCGCAGGCACATCCTGTTGTTTTGTGTGGCTGCACCTCCAGGGAATGGCTCTGCTCTCTTTTCCCTCCAGGGCTGGAGCAGCTCAGGTCGTGGTTGGATGTGGAGCTTTGTTAGTGGTGATGATTTTCTCAAAATGCTGCTGAGGAAAACTCAGGCTGCTGGGAGTGTTCATTCCCTTTGGAGCTGGTTCTGGCACCTCCCAAAAAAATTGGGAAAATGTTCCACAATCTTTAGGTTGGAACACTTTTCTGTGTCCTGTAATTCATTCCCTCCTGCTTCTTGCTGGATTGGAGCAGAGATTTTTCCAAAGTTTTAACCCCCAGGTCAGACCCTGAGTGAGATATTTGGGAATTACCTGCCCTGGGCATGTGGGAGATTCCTTTTCTCCCCCAAATCCAGCCCCTTGCTGACCTCACTGCTGGAAAAAAGTGGAGGGGACTCCCCATGGAAGCTTTATCTCCTTCCCCAGGGATGCAGGAGCTGAATTCAGGTGTGTCCTGCTGGCTACACCCAGCCTGGGGCACCACAGCAAATTTTAAATGCTGAAAAGTGATTTTTTTTCCAGGGGAGGTGTCAGAGCAGGGCAAAGATGTGCAGATTTTTCTGTGCTCTGCAGAGCTCAAAACACCATTTCCATTTTTTAGTGCAATCAGACAAGCTCACACTAATAATAAAATTTTATTAAGCTTACTGTGCTTTGGCTGGTACAGATAATTTTCCCAATTCCTGACAAATAAGACAAAAATTTTTTATTTTTTTTTAAACTCCTGTGAAAGGTGGCACCTGCTCATGTGTACCACTAAGTTTGCCATGGAAATGTTTTTCCCCTCCTTTGCTCAGCCAGCCCAAAATGCTGATGTAGAACCTCTGATTCCAAATCCTCTCCTTCTGCTTTGTGGTAGAAAAACAAGGATTTTTTTAGGAATGGCCCTCATTGTTCCAGCACAGGGAAGGTAGCTCAGAAGAATTTTATGGAAAGGTTTCTCCTGAGCTGTGCACACCATTTATTGTGGGAATCTTGATTCACAGAGCTTCCAGTATATTTGTATTTTCTAGTAAAAAATCAGCTTTTTTTTTTGCAGCTAAGTTGCACAAAACCCTGTGGAAAGCCAGAACACAAATAAATAAAAATATTATTAGGATGGCAGGGACTGGGGAAATGAGGCCTCTGCTTTCAGCAGGTGTAGAGGTGTCATCAGTGAGGAGGTGAAAATAACTCTCCTTTTAATTACTCTGCTTCCCCAGTGGTCTGGAGGGAAATAAAGCCTTTATTTGCTGGGCAGAGGTGATTCTCTAACCCTGGGCTGGGCAGGAAAACCTGTGTGCAATGGGGTTTTCAGAGGGGAATCCTGGAACTTTCTGGACTTTGCTGAGAGCTGAGTTTGCCCCTCAACTTGTTGAGGTTTAATCTGAGCTTAACCAAGCTGGGCTCAGTGCTCCAGTCAGCTCTCACTGTTTTATGAATGGTGATTTGTCCTTTAATCTGAATTTTTTAAGCCTCCATCGTTTATAACATAAATAACAATAAAAGTTTTTCTGGGCCTCTCAGAAATCCTGGTGGTGCCCTGGGAGCTGCATTCCTGCTCTCCCAGCTTCCAGATCCTTCTGGAATCATCTCCCAGAGCAGCACCTGGGTGTTTTTGTGCTTTTCCAGCCCTGGGGGGTGCAGCAGGGGTGGATTCAGGGATGAGTGGTCACTTCCAGCTCATTTCCCATTTCCAGGAGCTGCCTGGACCTGCAGAAATCCCAAAGCTGAGCTGAGAATTCAACCTCTGAGCCAGAGGTTTTGCTCTGTTCTAGAACCCTCTTTCCTTGTTGGAATACAGCTGGCTGTGCTTTGGGCTGTTCCATTTGGGGTTGGGACAGCTCAATGCCATTAATTCTTGAATTTACCATTAATTCTTGAATTTACCATTAAAAGCAAAAACACTGAGCCTGTGAAAAGGAGGCAAAGAAACATTTCTCACAGTTTCTCCCAAATCCTCCATCCTGGGGGTTACCTGAGCTGCCAAGGGCACAAACTGGAATTTTTTTTTCAGCAGATGTTGGATTTTTGGGTGGCTGCTGCAGGTGAATGTTCCCACCTGTGCCCTGAGGGATTTGGGGGCTTTGTGGGGGGGGACATTACCTGTGCCAGAGCCTCGTTAGGGCACTAATTAACCAAGTCCTCTCTGCTGGCAGTGCTGCTGATTGTCTCCCCCTGGATTAAAGACAAGCCCTCCTTCGTGGAGCAGTAATTGATCCAGCTGGAAACAAGGAGCATTGCAGGGAAGGAGCTTTTAACTGTTTTTGCACCACGCAACTCAAAAAAAAAAAAAACCACAAAAATCCAAGTGCTGCTGCCATGTTTGTTTGAATAAATTATTGGTCAGAGTTACTGCTAAATAATAATAATCCTTGGGAGTGAACTCCCTGTCTTTTCCAGCCAAAATGTCTCTATGAAATGATTTTCCAACCAAAATGATTCTGTGAAATAATTTACTCTAAAAGGGATGCAGGGAGCTGCTCCTAAATGCAGATTTAAATCTCCAAATGTGATTTCCTCTTGATAAAAGATGAACTCTCCCCTTCCTGCTCTGCTCTGCAGCTGAACCAGCCTTCTCCTGGTGCTCCAAGGAGTCCCTGGTACAAAACCAATCTTGTCACCACGCCCTGTGTGAGTTCTGTGTTTGTTTTGGCTGGACAAGTGTGAGATTTTGGTTTCCACATTTCAGCAGCCACTGAAGCTCCATCCCCTCACAGCACCTCTGTAAAAGTTACATCAGCTCATGCCTGACTTCCTGCCACTTTAGGGGCATTGAGTGAGGGGTTTTTAATGGATTATTGTGATTTATTTCTTTTTTTCCATTTCAGGTTGGCTCCTTCTCTTCCTGGCAGTGTTTGAATTGTGAAGCGTCGATACGACGAGTTTGTGCCTTGGTGTTGTAATTTTGTTCTGCCTGATTTAATTTTATTTCTTCTCTTCCTCCTGCTGCCAAGCTGAGTCTTGGGAGAAGATGCCAAAATATTGCCTACCTCCCTTGGGCATTCAAGTGATGGCTCCAACAGGGTGGAAGCTGAACCCAAAAATTAAAATAATACAAAATGAGCAGAGATGTGAACTCCTAACCACCTCCCAACTTTTCCTTTGCTCCAGGCACAGCTGAGAGCCTTCATCCCCGAGATGCTGAAGTATTCCACGGGTCGTGGCAAGCCAGGCTGGGGCAAGGAGAGCTGCAAGCCCATCTGGTGGCCCGAGGACATCCCCTGGGCCAACGTGCGCAGCGACGTCCGCACCGAGGAGCAGAAGCAGAGGGTGGGTGTCCCCTGCCTGCCCCTGCCAGGAGAATTCACCCACAAACACCAGAGGTTTATGTCCAAAAAGGGGACAGAGGAGTCCTTTTTGCTTTATTCCAATAAAGGGAGAGCCCATGGGGCATTCCCCTGGGGTCTCTCAGGTTTTTGGAGGACTCACCTCCCTTTTTATCCCAATTTCCCACCCACATTTCCCTCTCTCTTTCCCCATTGCTGAGGTACTTGAGAGGTCCAGACTTCCCAAACCCTGATACCTAAAATCCCCCTCTCATGTACAACCCTCCCTTTTCATTTTTAATTCTTATTGAATTCATAATTTTTTCCCGTTGCTTCTTTCATCTTTCGAAATCCAAATTCATTTACCAGCAGCCCCACAGTTTGTTTGTAAAGGCAAATAACTTTTCCATCCATCAATCAGTGGAATCCATCCCATTGTTTCTTTTATCTCTCAGTGATGGTTTTATCTACAAGCAGATCCACAGCTCATTTGTAAAGACAAATTCGACATTGCTCTCACCCCAAATCCAGCAGGAGGGTTTTCTGTGGTACAGCCCTAGAGAGGGAGAAAAAAGACAGCAAGAACAGTAAAACACACTTTTTTTTAGGGAAAAAGGCTGGCTTTATTGAGCAGAGAGTTGTATTTAAAGCAGGGACTGGAACAGGACAGCAGTTCGTTGGTTAATTGGGATAAACATCCATGAGACCTCAGGGTGTGTCCCATGGGAAAAACACCAGGTGCTCATCTTTATTATGAATTCCAATCTGTTTTTCACCAGATTCCAGTTTGTTTGTGATCATATTATCACTTTGGGAAGTTTCTCCTTGTTTGCAGCTATTATCAGCTTTTCAGTCTGGGAAACAGGAGAAGTCCAGGCTTGAGAAAAGGAATTCTCAAGCTGTATTTTGCAGCTCACTGGATGCCTCTGTCCATAGTTTTTGGGAGTGGATTTTGCCTTGAGAGGCAGAAAAAAAGAGTTTTTCATGGCAATCCTGAAGGAGGGAAGGGATGCTGATGTTCAGAGCAGCAGGGAGGTTTGGGCTTAAAGGAAAGAGTGCAGTGGAGCCAGGAAAAAGGAGAGAATTGGGTGAGGAGAGTTTCTGCCATAATGAAGGGGAGGCACAGGGGAGTGGAGGCAGCAGGAGCTGTGCAGGTCCTTTAAAGCCCTTTAAAGGGACATCTTTGTGACTGTGTGTCAGGGTGTTAACCCTTTAGTTGTGGTGGAGTAAAGACACAGTCACACGGTTATTTTCGAGATGAAAGAGAAGGTGAGAAGATAAAGTTTATTCAGAAAATTCACTGTTTAAGTAGTAAGACTTGTAACAATGAGAACAGAAAAAAGATGGTTGGTTTAGAGAGAAGACACCCCATTCCCAGGGTCTGGTAACAGCAAACAGGTGTCTTTATCTTTATTATTAATTCTTTTGTGTTTTGACCAATTTATCTTTCCTGGGAAAGGCTTCTTGGCCTTCAGCTGAAAAACAGCTTATCACCCTGAGCAATGGTTCAGAGAACAGAGCTGAAAGGCTGGGGCCTGGAATCATTTTCCAGGCAGTTCTCTCAAAGGATACTACACCCCTTCCCTGGGCCAGCTGGCTCTGCAGGGTGAGCTCCTTGTGGAGAGGATGGGATGAGCAGAAAGAGATTTAATATTGGAGTTGTCCATTTACAAATGACCACAAACCACCCAGCAAAGACAAACCCCAGCACTGAGCTGCTTCAGAGCCCTTCCCTGGGCTGACTGTCACCTGTCCCCTCCTGCTGGAAGGTGTCCTGGACCCAGGCCCTGAGGACCATAGTGAAGAACTGCTACAAGCAGCACGGCAGGGAGGACCTGCTGTACGCCTTCGAGGACCAGCAGACGCCACAGACCACGACCACGCACAGCATCGCCCACCTGGTGCCCTCCCAGACCGTGGTGCAGACCTTCAGCAACCCTGATGGCACCGTGTCCCTCATCCAGGTGAGGAAACCCCCCTGGCATTCCCATTCCCAGCTCACTCTGCCTCAGCAGTTAAGCTCATCACTTTATTTTATCGTGGTTTAAAAGAAAAATCCGTCCTCGGCCTCTCTCTTCCCAGCTCTCCGGTGTAAGGATTTGTGGGGTGTGGTCAAAGCATTCAGGTTTGGTGAATTTATAACAAATCCAGTCCTTGGTGCCACCTGTGGTGGCAATGGGAGGAGAGGAGGTGGAACTGCCTTCTTTTAATGGGGGAAATGCAGTTTATTCAGCAGATCAGCTATTTCTGTGCCCCTGCTCTTCTTCTGGCACCTGAAGTGTGTGATATTAATTACAAACAAATCCATCCTTGTCCTCATGGAGCAGGGATTCCTCTCACACTGTTCTTAGCTCGGTGTTCCCCGTGTGGGAAGGCAGATTCTGGCAGCTCAGGATGTCAAAAAAATCAAGTTTTCTCCTGAAACTCCCCACAAACTCCCAGTGGGAGTGAGATTTGAATCTGTTTCCCCTGTGCTTCCAAACCACCACTGCTGGTTGTTCCTAACCAGCCCCAGCTCTTTGCCCCTCTTGATCACCCCATTTTTAGTGAAGTCTCAGACATTTCTCAGACACAATGAAGATAAAAACCGGGTGTTTGGATAAAGTTTTTTCCCCCAAATGCAGCTTTTCAGTTTTCTGCTCCCACCAAGGCCCAGCAGACTGGCCAGGCTGGTTCTCTTTGCTCACCTGTCCACACAATCTCCCTTTGACTGGGCTCCTTTCAGGTGCTGGACACCTGAGATCCCATTGACTTGCTGCATTTATTTTTAATTCTCCTCAGACACAAAGCTGCCCATCCATCTCCCTGCCTTTGTCCTTTCCCAGCTGTTCAATGGGGAAAAGATCATTTCCAAGGGGGTGTTGAGGATGAGCTCCTGTTTGCCAGGTGCCTGGAGATGAGACCCAGGGAATGGGGAGCACCAGGAGGAATTCAGGAATTCTGGTGGCTGGGAGAAGGGAGCTGACTCCACCATGATCCCACTGCTGCTCTTCCCAAAATTTGGAGGATGCTGAGCCCTTCCTGGATGTGCAAAACTTGGTTCCAGTCTGGGAGCTGCCATGGATTAAAATCCAGTTTGAGATTTCCTCCCCCTTGGGACAGCTCTGTGTTTTCTGTGAGCTCTGCAAGTGGCAGAGTCTGGGACATCCCTTTGGGATCCAGAGCTGTGAGACCCTGGGATGATCCCAAAACATCTGTGGGGTTGATTATAGCCCTTGGAACAAATCACCAGCTTTAGATGAGAACCTAAAAGTCACAGCAGTTTAAGTAGTGTTATCATAAAGTGAAAATAGAGATTGTAGGATTTTTGGGAATGGGGATTTTAGAGCACAAGATGGAGGAAAAAGCACGTGTTTGGTCTTTCTTTGTTCTTCATCTCCATTTTCTATTGTGGAGCTGCACTTTGGGATTGGTTTAGAGTAGAAGTTCAGTGTCTAACATAGATGATGGGAATTGGGAAATAATTGTAAATATTGTGTAGTTTGTGGGATAAAAGATAATGAAGGGGCAGAGAGTGTGCCATGGCTGCCCTGCCAGACAGACCTGGCTGGGCTGAGAGAAAATATTCCAGATAAGAAAATTATAAACAAATAAATAAATAAACTAAAGAGCTCAGATTTATCCCAGCTCGGGCACTACCAGACAAGAACTTTTACACACCTCAGGGAAAACCCAAACCAGATTCCGAGCTGCAATTACAATTAATCACAGAATCCTGGAATTTGAGGGTGTTAAAGATCTCAATTTCATGACCAGGGATGTTTTCCACCATGCCAGGCTGTCCTGAGCTGTCACACCCCCAACCTCCCTGCCTCCAGCACCTCACCACGCTCACACTAAACCCCTTCCTTCTTTTGAAATTCTTTTTTAATCCCAGATCACTGAGCTCCCCTCTCTCTCTGCCCACTCCCTGCAGTGACATGCACTATTTTGTCCCCCACAGGTTGGCACTGGTGCCACCGTGGCCACGCTGGCCGACGCCTCCGAGCTGCCCACCACTGTCACCGTGGCCCAGGTGAATTATTCTGCAGTGGCTGATGGAGAGGTGAGGCCCTGCCCAGCTCCCTGGGGCACCTCAGCAATTTCTGTGACTATCTCAGAGCTCACCCCAAGCACCCAGCCTGCACACTTAAGGGTTAACACAGAGCACGAGGTTGGGATTTTAGATTTGAGACAGAAAGTGCTGAATTGTTATTTCAACTCAAGGCTTTGCATTTATTAAGGCTGAATTTTTTATTTTTTTTATAAGCCTTAGGTCTGAATTTTGTAAATTTTGTACCTTTTTTTGATACCTCTATAGATTATTTATTTTTGGTTTTGGGTTTTTTTGTGGTTTTTTTATTGGGTTTTTTTTGTTGTTTTTTTGTTTGTTTTGTGCTTTTGTTTTGGTTTGGTTTTTTGTTTTTGTTTTGGTTTGGTTTTTGGTTTCTTGTTTGTTTTTTTTATATTTTATTTTGGTTGGTTTTTTGTTTGTTTTTTGGGGTTTTTTTGGGTTTTTTTTGTTGGTTTTTTTTGTTTTGGTTTGGTTTTTTGTTTTTGTTTTGGTTTGGTTTTTGTTTTTTTGTTTTTTTGTTTGTTTGTTTTGTTCTTTTTGTGTGTTTGGTTTTTTGTTTGTTTTTTTGTTTGTTTGTTTTGTTTGTTATTTTGTGGTTTTTTATTTTTGTTTGTTTGTTTGTGTTTTTTTGCTGTTTTTTTGTTTTGTTTTGTTTTTGTTTTTTTTTTTTTTGTTTTTTTTGGCATTTCCATACCTAAATCTGAACCTCTCCAACTTACAAACATCTCTATTCCCCCTTTTATTAAAAACCAAACAACACAAAAATTCTTTCTGTGGGTTTAAAATACATCCCCTTAAAATTACAAATCATTTTTTTCCCCTTTTGGCTTCAAACCCCCCATTGAAGTGAGGCTCAGGTCCCTTTCTGTCCCTTTGCTGCCGTGCTCTGCCTGGCTGGGATGTCACAAACCCTGCTCCCATCCCACCCTGGGGTGACTTTAAAACATTTCCCAGCTGCTCTGAGGGGTTTCAGGATCCAGTTTGAGCTGCAGGAAATCTCCCAAAAGCACAAATAAAGCAGGGTGGGTGAAAGGTGTCCCCTTCCACGGGTCTGGATGGGGTTAAAATCCTTTTCCACCCTTTTATCTCAATTTTGTGGAGACACTCCCAGCTCCTTTTTCTCCCTTCTTTATTCCATCCTTATTTTGCAATTCTTTGGGATCTCCAGGGCATCACTGGGATCTCCTTTCCCACCCCAATTTCAGGTTTTCCCTCCCTCCTGTGCTGGGATAAACCTTTACCCAAAGGCAGCAAAATTTCCTTTTGCTAAATTTTACCTTGAGCCTCGAGTCACCTCTGCTTTTATGGATTTTTTTTTTTAACCATCTCCACCCCAAAAAAATCGAGGTGTTCTTTTCATCACCCCCTACAGCGTTTTTATTTGTGTCTCAGAAGTTGGGGAGTGCCCTAAAATGTTTAAGGGGATAGGAGGGAAATTTTCACCTTGCAAAGCAGCCAGTAGGATTTGTCAGCTTTATTTTATTTTATTTTATTTTATTTTATTTTATTTTATTTTATTTTATTTTATTTTATTTTATTTTATTTTATTTTATTTTATTTTATTTTATTTTATTTTATTTTATTTTATTTTATTTTATTTTATTTTATTTTATTTTATTTTATTTTATTTTATTTTATTTTATTTTATTTTATTTTATTTTATTTTATTTTATTTTATTTTATTTTATTTTATTTTATTTTATTTTATTTTATTTTATTTTATTTTATTTTATTTTATTTTATTTTATTTTATTTTATTTTATTTTATTTTATTTTATTTTATTTTATTTTATTTTATTTTATTTTTTAATTTTATTTTCTTTTATTTTTTTATTTTATTTTATTTTACTTTATTTTATTTTATTTTTTTATTTATCCAAAGTATATTTTTATTTCTCATCCTGCTGGATTTTTTGGCCATTTAATCATTATCAGATGAGCTGTGAAACTCCACATGAAAATATTGGGAAAATCAGCAACTGGAATTTTGTGTAATATGAAAATGATCTGTGGGAAGGTCTGGAGTTTAAATGGGATAAATGGGATAAATGGGATAAATGGGATAAATAAACATTTTTCCAGCCACCATCATTTTTCCATCCCAATAAATCCTGGATGGGAGCAAGGAGCAAACCCCAAAATGTGCAAATAAAAACCAGGGAGGAAATCACAACATTTCCCTGAGGGCTGCAGGAACAGAAAATTCCAGAAGAGCTGGGCTTGGAAGGGATTTCTGGGAATCATCCAGCCCAGGGCAGGTGACACAGGGACATGTCCAGGTGAGGTGGGGACAGAGGCACTCCACAGCTTCCCTGGGCTCTCTGCCACTCTGCAAGGAAGCTTTTCATGCAATTAAATTTTTCATGGAATTAAATTTTTCATGAAATTCAGTTTTTCATGGAATTAAAATTTTCATGGAATTCAGTTTTTCATGAAATTAAGTTTTTCATGGAATTAAATTTTTCATGGAAGGAAGTTTTTCATGGAATTAAATTTTTCATGGAAGGAAGTTTTTCATGGAATTAAATTTTGCATGGAATTAAATTTTGCATGGAATTAAGTTTTTCATGGAAGGAAGTTTTTTATGGAATTCAGTTTTTTATGGAATTAAATTTTTCATGGAATTAAAGTTTTCATGCAATTCAGTTTTTCATGGAATTCAGTTTTTCATGGAATTCAGTTTTTTATGGAATTAAATTTTTCATGGAATTAAAGTTTTCATGCAATTCAGTTTTTCATGGAATTCAGTTTTTCATGGAATTCAGTTTTTTATGGAATTAAATTTTTCATGGAATTAAAGTTTTCATGCAATTCAGTTTTTCATGGAATTCAGTTTTTCATGGAATTCAGTTTTTTATGGAATTAAATTTTTCATGGAATTAAAGTTTTCATGCAATTCAGTTTTTCATGGAATTCAGTTTTTCATGGAATTCAGTTTTTTATGGAATTAAATTTTTCATGGAATTAAAGTTTTCATGCAATTCAGTTTTTCATGGAATTCAGTTTTTCATGGAATTCAGTTTTTTATGGAATTAAATTTTTCATGGAATTAAAGTTTTCATGCAATTCAGTTTTTCATGGAATTCAGTTTTTCATGGAATTCAGTTTTTTATGGAATTAAATTTTTCATGGAATTAAAGTTTTCATGCAATTCAGTTTTTCATGGAATTCAGTTTTTCATGGAATTCAGTTTTTTATGGAATTAAATTTTTCATGGAATTAAAGTTTTCATGGAATTAAAGTTTTCATGGAAGGAAGTTTTTCATGGAATTCAGTTTTTCATGGAATTAAATTTTTCATGGAAGGAAGTTTTTCATGGAATTCAGTTTTTTATGGAATTAAATTTTTCATGGAATTAAAATTTTCATGGAATTAAATTTTTCATGGAATTCAGTTTTTCATGGAATTAAGTTTTTCATGGAATTAAATTTTTCATGGAATTAAATTTTTCATGGAATTCAGTTTTTCATGGAATTAAGTTTTTCATGGAATTCAGTTTTTCATGGAATTAAAGTTTTCATGGAATTAAATTTTTCATGGAATTCAGTTTTTCATGGAATTAAATTTTTCATGGAAGGAAGTTTTTCATGGAATTCAGTTTTTCATGGAATTAAATTTTTCATGGAATTCAGTTTTTCATGGAATTCAGTTTTTCCTCATGCTGAGGTGGAATGGTGATTTAATTGACACCCATTAATCACAGCTAATTAAACAGCCCAGCCTGGCAGGCAGCAGTTTGGGGACAGCACCAACAACGCTGCCCTGTTTTGGTGACAAGAGGGATTTCTGGATTTTTGACTTTTCTGGATTTTTCTGCATTTTTTTCACTCTCTTTATGCCCAAACTCATGGCTGGTGCAGGGCTGGAGTGCCCAGCCCCATCCTCAGGTGAATCCTGTTATCATAAAGTGAAAATGTGGATTGTAGGATTTTTGGGAATGGGGATTTTAGAGCACAAGATGGAGGAAAAAGCACGTGTTTGGTCTTTCTTTGTTCTTCATCTCCATTTTCTATTGTGGAGCTGCACTTTGGGATTGGTTTAGAGTAGAAGTTCAGTGTCTAACATAGATGATGGGAATTGGGAAATAATTGTAAATATTGTGTAGTTTGTGGGATAAAAGATAATGAAGGGGCAGAGAGTGTGCCATGGCTGCCCTGCCAGACAGACCTGGCTGGGCTGAGAGAAAATATTACAGATAAAAAAATTATAAACAATTTAGAGACCAAGAAAACTAAAGAGCTCAGATTTATCCCACCTTGGGCACAGGAACTGCCAGGCAAGAACTTTTACACATCTCAGAGGGGAAAAACCAGATCTGAGACCCAAAAAACCAGAACTGACCCAAAAGCCAGCTCTGAGCCCCAAAATCCAGCTGAGACCCAAACAAACCAAATAGGAGACCCAAAATCCAGCTGTGAGACCCAAAAAACCAGACCTGAGACCCAAAAAAACCAAATTTGAGACCCAAAAAAGCCAGCTCTGAGCCCCAAAATCCAGCTGTGAGACCCAAAATCCAGCTGTGAGCCCCACAATCCAGCTGTGAGACGCAAAAGCCAGCTCTAAGACCCAAAAAATCCAGCTGTGAGCGCCACAATCCAGCTGTGAGCGCCAGACTCCAGCTGTGAGCGCCAGACTCCAGCTGTGAGC
>VXBI01004301.1:8807-43025 GCA_013397375.1 Toxostoma redivivum
CCCGCGCGGGGCCCCCAGCCCGCCCCCCGCCCCGCCGGGCCGAGCGGCTCCGGTCCCCGCCGCCGCCTTTGACGTTATTCGGCTGGACAGAGCCATGTCTGCGCGAATCATTTTCAACGCTCTTCCATATTCATAATGGGCTAAATATAGGGGAGCAAAGTGGGACCTGGCGGGCAAAGCCCTCCCCGTGGTCAGAGCCGATGACTTCTCCGCCGAGATGAAACGCTGGCGTCAGCCCCGCCGCGGCCCCGGGGCCCGGGGAGCCGCGCCCCGCCAGCCCCCGACCACGGCGCAGTTGTGCGGGTTTTTTTGGTTTGTTGTTGGTTTGTTTTTTTTTTTTCCCTTTTCTTTCTTTCTTTTAGCTCCCGGTGGCCAAATTCAAAATCACGTTTTTTGAGCCGGCCCGGGAGGGGGTCTGGCAGCCCTGGCACCCCCGGTCCTCCTCTTCATTAAGCGAGAAGGTTAATGATTTCAATTAGGGAGGAGGCAAGCAGCTAAATGAGTATAAATAAAGCTTTTTCTGAGACGTGGCAGGGAATGGGGTGGGGGGAAGCGAGGCTTATGGGGCCAGAGTGGGGCTCCCACAGGAAAACACCCGCAGCAGGAGAAAGTGCTGCCTATCCCACTGTGCTGGGCACAAAAATATCAACAGAGTGGTGACTTTTGCCTCCCCATCTCGCATTTCCCAAGGAATAAAGTCTCCATGAGTGGAAACCCTCCTTCAGCCCCACTTGCTCACTGGCTCCAGCCTGGCCTCAGCCTGGTTTGTACTAAGAAAAAATACTGTAGAAAGTTAGAACTAGCCCCATATTATGGGAAAAGGTACAGGATTCCTGAAGTTTCACAGGGCCTTGGCAGCTGTAGTAAACTGGCACTCACAGAAAAGACCGTGGATGTCATCAAGTCTGGCAAACAGAATTTGCAATATTATGGATAAGTTCTAATAAAGTTTATTCCAGAGTAAACCTGCTGGTGAGGGCTGGGAAGGTGAGCCCGGGCAGAGCATCCCAGGGAGCTCCCACAGAAGGAACCTGGGGGCTGCCCCTCCCTGTTCCCACCACGTTGAACACTGTCAGGTCTCGATTTTTCGGCAGGTGCCCACAAGCCTGTGACATCTGCTTGGTGTGATGGCTCCTGGGGACAGTGGGAAAGCCCAGGCTGCAGCAGAGGTGTGTGGCTAAGTCCTGGGTAAAGTCACATTCAGGGGTATGACCATGGCAAACAGGTTCAATTTCCTCCCCTGCTGTGAGTTTGCAATTCAGTGTGAGACAAGGTGAGAAAAGGAATGGAAGGGGTTGGTGTTCTGGGGCTTGAATTAACATATTTTGGGGCACCTGGTGTTCAAACAGCAGAGTGTGTCCCTTCCAGCACAAACAGATCAGCTGCTGCACTGATCAGGGCTGGTTTAGCAGAAACTCAGTTTGTGCTTAATGAGAGCAGTTTCACTGAATGCAAAGCAGGAAAGGTGCAGGAGGTTGTGTGTGTGTGTCTGCCCCATGCCACAGCACACAAACACGGGCACAAATGTCCAAACCTAGACCCAGCCCATCAGCCCACGCAGAGATCTGGTGCAGACACATCTGTTGATGTCTCAGGGACCCCAGAGCATCTCCACCTTCTCTAACCCACCAGCAGTGGGTGGTTCCTGGTCTAGAGGTGAGGAAAACCTTGGGTTCATCTCAGCAGCAGGGATGGGAATGGTCCATGAGGCTGGCATTGCCCAGGGCTGGGGGATGCCAGTGCCAGGAGGATGATTGTGCTGCTCAGCTGCTGCAATGACAAGTCGTGCCCTTGGCATCCTCCAGGACATTTTCCCTTTGTGAGAAGCTCAGCAGTACCTTGTCCCTGAAAAAAAAAAAAAAATTATTCTGTGACTCACAAAAAAGGTAAGATAAAGTACAGCCCCCACACTTGAATAGATATGTGGCTATTTTAATAGATGAGGCAATAAATAAAACCTGGTAGAGATTTTTCAAGTTTTCATTCATTTTTGATAGAAAGAAATTACTCCTTTTCCTCCATAAATATAAAAAAAAGTTCTCACTAGGGAGCTGGGAGCTCCCAACACAATTTCCAGGTTGCCCAGTTTCACCCTAGGGCACCTGAAATGCCTTTTAGATCCCCAGCTCTGGGAACTGGGAGCTTAGGTGTCAGATAGGAACCACAACAAAGTTTCCAGGTGCCTTGGAGGGAAGCCAAGCACCCTAAAAGCCCCAGCCCTGGGAGGATTTATTTTAATTAGCTCGATTCACTTATGCCACGCAGTGTTTAAAAATAAGCATTTTAGGCTGATCCCCTGATCTCAGAAAGGCTGAGCTCGGCAGCACGGGGTGGCCGTGCCTGTCTCCTCTGCTAAGTGTCAAACACGGGGACATCTCCAGAGGCTCGGGCAAGGCAGCTTCTCCTCTCTGCCAGCAAGAACCTTCTCAGGGCCAGCCACAGCACGACAGAGTCCCAAAACCCAGCCCTGGACCTCCCAAACGCCTTTGAGTTCACCTCTGAGACACATTTAGTAACTCGCCTTAATATTGATGCCCTCCACACACACGGAAGGACTCTCGGCCTTGGCCAGCATAATTATGTGTTCAATATTAACAGTCTCCATCTGTCAAAGCTCCCTGGCGCCTGCCCGTCCTCCACCGCTCCCACACGCTGCCCCCAGCCCCTGCAGAAGGAGCCAAGGTGGGTCTGGAGACCATCTCTTTCAATTTGGGGTTTTTAGAATATAGTCGTGGGTATGGGACAAGATGGAGGATTTTGGGTGTTGTCTCTTTCTCTCTTCTTCCTTCTTCTTCATGATTTCAGGTCATGGTTTTTGGTTGGACACTTAGTGCTGCACTGTGGGTCACAGGAGTTTGGTTATTGGGTCAAAAGTATAAATAATATAGGTGTTAGCTCTTTATAGGACTGATGAGCTTTAAAAGACCTTGTAAGTAGCTAGGGCCAGCTCCATTTTGCTCACTTTTAGCTGGTAGCTAGAAGTGCTGCAGAACTCTCTGTACTTTAGATAAGATTTAATAAACAACCAAGCCCAAACATGAGAAAATTCATCTCCTTCGTGTTTTTATTCCTGACTCTGAGTGAAGACAGAAGAAAATGAAGACAAGCCACTAATTAGGTGGTGCAGTTAACCCTCTTAGACATCTCCAAGCAGTTCAGGGGTTAGGGTGAACACCAGGAGGTGCCAGTCCTCACCCAGTCCCCTTGATTCACGAGCCTCCTCCTGCCTGGAGCACCACGGTGGCTTTGGCCAGGCCAGATGAGGGTGACACTTGGTGGCCAGAAGACCTGGCCAAGGAGGATGATGCAGCAAAGGACCTGCAGCCATATTTCACATGGCATTAGGGAAATATCATCAGGAGCTCCCTGATGTGGCGTGCTGCAGGCTTGGGACACCTTTGTGGGGCTGCAGATGGCCCCAGCCACGCACCCCAAGTTTAATCCTCCCCAGGATTAAATGGGGAACTCATTTGTTTGGACACACACAGGTCCACATGCATGGACTGGGTGATGTGGTGGCCACAGAGAGGGGCTTAAGGGCTCTCTCTCCATCCCATGCAGGAGCCTCTAGTGTCACACAGAGCTGTGCACCTTGTCCAGGGACATCACACCATCACCATCAGCAAACCACAGCCAGGCTGGTGACATGAGTGCTCCCTTTGCCAGCCCCACAGTGCAGAGCGTCCAGGCAGCCCCTGGAACAACAGTCTCTGTGAGGATGGCAAAGCAAGATAAAAGGGCTTTTCCTAGTTGATCCTTTCTTCTATTAGGGCCTTTTCCTCTGGGTAAGCATGAAGTCTGCCTCTTTCCTGGCTGTTATTAAAAGTCAGGGCTAAAATCCCTTTGGGAATGGGGAAGGCAGATAATCCTCACTCCTTCTGACCTTCTTTCCCTTCTCGCTTTGCAGCATTATTGCAACTCCCCAGGACTACCTGCTCTGTTTGTTAGACTCCTTCTCCTCCAAAAAAAGACCCTCAAGAAAGACATTTGCACTGGGGATCAGCCAGAAGGGTCCCAGCACCCCCAGGCACCCCAGCACCAACCCGGGCTGGATGGGTGATGCCTTCCATAAAGAGTCAGCTGGCAATATACATCTTAAACCTACTAGAAGGGCTAAAAAGGAGGGGGAAAAATTTTTTTTTAAAAAGGGCCTTAAACCACCAAACTCCTCTGCTATTCCTCCTCTGCAGAATAAACAGCTCCGAGCAGTTTTCTCTTCCCTTGCACAGAGTCGCAGACATCTGTCCCCAAGGCTGCGGAGCCGCGTGATGAACTGCAGCAGTGTGTGGGGGGGTGTGTGTCTGCCTCTGCTTTTCCAAAAGCCCCCAAACTCCGGGATTTTACACCGGGAAAGCGCTGACACAGCTCTTCGGGAGGTGCAGGGCATGGGAGAGGAGCCCGGCCGGGCAGGGAGAGCTGCGGAGCCAGCCCCTCCTGCCTGGGATGTGTGCCTTTAATGGCAGGTTAATCACTGTACCGGGGCTGATTTGGGGCTGGGAATGTGCAAATGTGCAAATCCCAGCTCTGCCGGGCGGGATGTGCGTGGCTCCAGCTACCTCTAGTGGAAAGCAGCAGAAGCGGCCGCTCCAAGGGGCTCCGCATCCCCCTGCTCCTCCGCATCCCTACCGCAACATTTAGCTGCCAAAAAAATTCCACTTCACCCCGATATTCTCAGCCCAAACACAGTTTATGTGACTGGATGCTGTGGGTTTGAGTGGCTTTCCTCTTCCAGGAAGACCCAGGACCTGCTCATCCCACCAGGCTGCAGAAGTTCCCTGGTGCCCAAGAGCTCAGTGAGCTGCTCCCAGCAGGGATTTTGCAGGATCAGGGACCCGTTTTGGGGGGTGGCTGGCTTGGCAGGGCTCTGTGACCTCCCTGTGAGGACACTCAGTGAGGCTGGGAGCAGAAGGATGGGCATCCTTCTCCTGGTGTCACCAGCCACCGAGACATGTCCTCAATTAGCACTGAAACCTGGATATAAATTAGGAAAAGCGGGAACTTTTCACTGACAGCAATAAGTAGAGGCTCACTGCAGATGAGTGGCAAGGAGCTGCCAAAAACACTAGGGATGAGAAGGACAAGCTTTCCTCTGCTTTTGGCAGAGGCCAAAATGATGGCATATCTGTGCCTAGGAAAAAGACCCTTTCCCTGGATTTTCTAGCTGTAGCCCTATGCAGACCAAATCCACTTTGTCTCCTTCTAGCCTCGAAACCTATTGCATTTTCCACAAGCACTAATGTGATTTTACTTCAAAAAAAGGAAGTTACTAACTTATCCACAGGAATCCAGGAGCTGACACTTTCCAAAAGGTCCCCACACTGACCAAGAGCAGAGCAGCAAGAGGAGGCAGCAGCTACAGGCCCTCGGTTCCACAGCCCCACCTGGGAGCAACTGCTGTACACATGGCCTTCAAAATTATATACACAGCTAGAATGATGAAGAAACGGGAATATTTCACCTCTAATAAGCTCTGGCTTTGCCTGGAAGGCACGTTTTCAAAATAAAGGTGGGTCAGGCAGCTGGAAGGAGTGGCAGCCAGTAGCACCCAAAACAGAAACCACTTTTTCATGCTGTTGTTGGCACTGTCACCTGCAGGCAAGGAGAGGAGGCTGTGCCATTCCCCCCTGCCCCCAGGTCCAGAAGTCCCTGAAAACCATTGCAGAAAATGGTTAACAAGCTCCAAGTGTCAGGGACAAGTGGGGCTGATGGGAAGGATTAGACATTAATGAGAGCCATCTTCCAAAGCATCCATCACTCCACTTTCATGGGTTTCTTAATGCGGTGGGAACTCTGCCATGGCTGGATTCCTTTTTATTTAAAGCAGAGATAAAAAGCTGGAGATGTATTAATATTAATTAAAAGACAGACATTCGCAGAAACTTTCTTTACCCCGCATCACACCCAGCTCTCAGTCCCACTTCAGGGAACAACCAGATTTTTTCCAGAAAGAACTAAATTGTTCTGCAGAATTTATGAGTCTTTGTCACTTCTGCTGGGACTTTTATCCCACAGGGTAGGAAGCAAAGGCTGCACCAGATGAAAGCTGCTCCCTACCCAGATCTCTGTCCCGGGGTGTCTTGCAAATACTTCCATTTTTCTTGAAATTCCCTGTGGAATTTCTGAGATGTGGGGGTGGGGGGAATCTTGTGCTGATGCTGAAATAAGATCTTAATTTTTGAAAAGTGGGAAGAAAGAAGTTGGAGGGGAATGCTGTCGATTTGCACATTTTCCTCATTAGGGAAGAGCTGAGGGTTTTAGGTGACAAAGCTGCCGGATGCTGTGAGGCAGAGCTGGTCCCTGGGTCCATTAAAGGGGGTGGAATGAGGGCCAGGCTGGGAGAGAAGCAAAGGCAGAAGAAGCTCCTTTGAAATAGGGAAACTGAGGCACACAGGCTGTCCTCACCCTGGGATGAGCATCCTGCTCCCTCCATGTGTAAGGGATGAGAGAGCAGGAATGTCACCAGGCTGGTGAACATGATGGATAAATCCTGCCCAGGCACAGCCAACAGAGCCCAAGGGGATGGGAAACCAGGGCTCGGGGAGGTTTCCCCTCTCTCATCCCTCAGCCATGGACCAGCACCCCAAGGATGCCCCACTGCCTAATTTTACCCTGCTGCCTCCTTGGTTGCCTTGAGCACAGCTTCAAAAATAAAAATTGTGAGAAAAAAAATCTTAAATAAAGCCTTGTAACCTTCTGGAAAACTTCTGACTGCTGAAATAATGCATGCAGAGAAGAGATCAAGAGCGATAAATAAAAATATCCAGCTCAGTTCTGAGCGCCTCCACGAATTTGCAGTGGGGGAAAGGTAATTCTGTGGTGAGTGATGAACAGCAGGGCTGTGGGTTGGGGGATGCTTCTCCTGTGCCCCGCAGGTGAGGACACGGCCCCTGGTCCCTCCTTGTCCCCAGTCTGTCGTTCGGGACTCGGCCACGAGATGGAGGCTTCTGCCTGCAGAGAGGAGCAGGGCAGCCCTGCAGAAGCCCCAGAGAGGTCTCTAGCCAGCTGCGGGGTCGCCAGCTGCTGTCCCCAGCCCTTGGGGACACGCTGTGGTGCTTTGGGGATGGATGGTGATCCAGCTCAAGAGCATTCCCAAAGGTGACGGCTGCACCCTGATCCTCCCTTCCCGCAGCCAGGTCACCACCGGTGTCTGCTTCAAAACCTCGGTGGAAAGCTGGAGTGAGCAGGAGGGGGATTCTTCACCCCTTTCCCAACACCACTGCCCCTCGGGAGTCCGGGAATAGGCTGGGAAGGCAAAACGGGGCTGGACTGACCCCACAAGATAATCCTGGTTGAGGGAAAAATGTCAGGAATTTCAGTCAGACATTCCCAGCAAAAAACCGTCATGTTTCAGCAGAATTGTGACGCTATCCACTTGGGATTTTTTTCATCTGGCTAGCAGGGAAATTGGGAAGAAGTAGTCTGGGTGGGTGCTTGTGGTTCTGGTTGGCGAGCTGGGTTGGAGCAGCAGAACGTGGCTGTGCCAGAGCAAACAGGACAACACCTCCAAAGAAAAATAAGCCCCGTTCCCTGTGTAATTTAGAAGGTGCTGATCCTACCAGGGGGAAGGGAATTGCCCTTTCCTGCCTGTCTGAACCCCTGACAGCTGCAAGCACAGACGCTGTGTGTCCCTGTCCCCCGGGGTGTCCCCAAGGTGCTCGATTTCCCCTGGATGCCCGAGCCATGGTGATGCCAAGGGATGACCCCACTGATTTATAGGGAGGCTGTGGCTGTGTGAGGGCTGAGAACGAAGCTTTCCCAACCTCCTTCTCGCAGCAGCCCAAACCCGAGCGCACTGAATGGGGCTGGCGGAGTGGCCCGGGTGGCAGCGGGTGTTTGTCCCCGGTGTGGCTCGAAGGGACACCCGGGCGGTGCCGCCCCGGCGGGGCAGGGCGCTGCGGCGGAGGTGACTAATTAGCGGCGGTGAACATGTGTCGGCCTCCACATCTGCCCCTCGCCAGCAGGGCACCGTCAGCGAGGTGTCACCGCGGTGTCACCGCCTTGCCGCTCGCCGCTTCCCCGACGTGATCGGCTGCGACATCCGCGCCAGCTGCTCCGGGCGGGCGAGCGCCCGCCGCTCCCTGCTCGCCCGCCCGGCTCCTGCCAAGGCTCCCTGGGTGCCCGGGACTGTGTCCCCACGGCCACCGCGGGGTCAGCGACACTGAGCAGTGGCACCTGCGTGTCCCTCCCAGCCGGTCCCTGATGCTGAGGCAGGAGGCGAGCAGCAGCCGCTCCGTAGCCTGCCCCGCAAACCTTTGGATGGCTGGTGGCACACACACAGGGCTCCTCGTGCTGCATTAGTAATTAATACGATCATTAATAGCGTGCTGGGGGTGATTGGCTCAGCAAAGCCGCTTGCAGCTGCTCTTAGTTGAGGTGGGACGGTGGCAAGTGCTCGGAGCCTCTTGAATCTGTGCTCTGCAGGCAGAGAGAGAGACACAACTGGCACACACCACGCTGCCCTGATAGCTGGCACAAACACAGATGGGCTTTTTATCCTTCAGGAATTTTTAAAGAGCTCGTGTGCCTTCGTTGTCCACGAGTTCCTTTTTGGGATCTCACTGTTTCTGGGTGTACTGTCTAAAGTCCCATCCTTTCCCCCGGCGTTGGAAAACCCCAGTCCAGCATCACTCCTGATTTCCCAATCCAGGTCCCAGGAAGTGCTTCCCACAAACAAGGCAGCCGCCGTTTCCTGGCTCAGCCCCGCATCACATCCCTTTCCTTGGCCTGCCAGTTTCCACAGAACTTGTAGGAACTTAATTATCTCTGAGACTTCTCCCCCTGTCAAAGCAGGCTGCAACGGGCCAGCAGCCTTCAAGAGATAATAACAGGGACGGACAGGCGGTGAGCATCCTCTGCGAGCAAGGTCAAAACCATCCCTCCCTGCTTCCCACTGAATCCCGGGCCAAACCCAAGCCCAGGGCAGGGCCATCCATCCCTTCCTCGCCGCTGCCGCAGCCACAAGTGGGAATTGGGAGGACGAGGAGGCGAGAGCTGCTGGTGCCGGCCGTCAAGCAGCGGGCCCGTAATAACCTCATGATGAGGCTGGAGGTGCCGGGCAGGGGGGGCAGGTGCCGTCCTTCTGCTGCCCACGCTGCACCGGCAGCTTGCGGAGCCGCAGACTTGTCAGGCTGTCTCCTGCCTCTCACCTTGCTTCTCATTAGCTCCCCGCCGAGCTGCCGTGCGGGCAGATGGGGCAGAGCCCCACCGCCGAGCCCGGCGTGCTGCACAGATCCCAAACACATCCCCTCCGCCTCCCCCGCGGGGAAGAGATGCTCGCCCCAGGGCTGGCTGTGGCCGGTCCACAGCGTTTCCCAGGGCGAGGATGGGTGGCTGTGCTCGCCAGCTGCCTGGCCGAGGCCGTTCCTGGGTATCCCGTGTGTCTGTCAGGACGGTGAGCTGGAAGGACGAAAGCTCTCCTGGCTCTGTGGAACACCACAGCCTTGGAGGTGCTGACCTGGGACGAGGGGACAACCTGGTGCTGTGCCTGGGTGTCCAGGGGGCTGAGTTCATGTCACCCCAGGGACCCAGGGTGATTTGGGCAGTCCCAGGATGCATTCCCTGCCAAAGCAAGGCATGCATCTCCCAGCAAGGGCAGCCAGAGCTCTGGCATGCTGCCTGGGCAGCCTCCAAAGCAGGAGAGAGACCAAGAGAAACCTAAGTCACCAGAAAGGACAAGCAAAAGCAGAGGGAAAGGGATGGGACCGGTTGGTCAATTCCTTCTAGATCCCATCTCCAGGAAAGGGGCTCCCACATGCTTCTCCCATATCCCACCTCTGCTATGTTTCCAGGGCAAGAGATAGATCTGGAAACACAGCCCTGGGCTTTTCACAAGAACAAAGCAATGCACACGCCCCTGCATTTGTCCAGAATAAGCAGCACTTCCAGGATGGACAGATATTCCCAGCCAGAGCTAAATTATCCAACAGTATGGCAAGAGCTGAGCCTGCCATCGAGAGCAAGGGCTCCCTGCCATTTATTGCCTAAGGATCTCATTGTTTAAGCATCTCCAGCAAGCCAGATCCAGCAGGAGCATCACCAGGTGTGGGGGAGTCACTGTTGGAGGCCACAGGCTGCCAGCACCACAGGGGGACACACACTGCAGCTCTGCCAAGGGGGCTGTGTAAGACCCCCAGAAATGCCATGGGAATGAGAACCTGGAGAATGCACGGATGCCCTCCCGAGCTGAAGCACGCCGTGGTGCTTTTTCAGCACCTCTGAGGAGTCTCTCTGGTCATGTGTCACTGTCAGCCCTGGGTGGGCAGGAGGGAGCTGCAGGAGGGCAGTGGTGGTGCCATGTCAGTGTGGGAGGAGATGTCCCAGGGTATTTCTCTTCTCCAAGAGCCCAAGAAATTTTGTCATGATCAGGATATCCAGCCACCCTGACCCCATCCTTGGTCTTGGCTAGCCAGCAATACCTGGATCAGAAACACCAAAGCATTGAATTAAAGGAGGGTGTGGAGGGGACTCGCCACACCCCTGCACTCTGCCAGCCTTTGTACCTTCTGCTGTGCCCAGCTTTTTCCACCAGTCCTCACCAGAAACATTGAGCTGTCTTCCTAACCACAACAATTTCCCCCTCTCTCTGTGGGAATTTGTGTGTCACTGCTCCCACCTCAGTGACCCACACAGCCCAGAGCAGCTTCCCTGGGCTCCTGGCCATGCTGGGGGGTGGTCTTGCTCTTGCTGCAACCATGGTGATGGTCACACCACCGGGAGTCACGGCCCCAAACAGGCCTCCTCAAGCTAATATTTGCCTAAAGCAGCATTCAAGATCACCATGGATGAGCCTTCTCAGTTGTCCTAAAACAAACCAGGACACCTCTGCACTGAAACCCACAGAGGCACCAACAGCAGCCATCTGCCAAGCTGTGGCTGTTCACATCAGGGGAGAGCCTGGCCGTGGAAATTGGATTTTTTTTTTCTGGATATTACCCTGCACTTGAATAAAGCCTATTTTGGAGGAGCAGCACAAATGCCCCCTCAGTGCCCTCCAATTCCCCCACATCCAGGCCAAGAAGCTGGCTCACCTCCCACAGGCCACCACAGGGATGCCCTAAACACCAGCAGAGCTGAGAAAACACCTCTGCCCCGGAGCCACCACGTTCATTGAGCTCCTCCACCCCACCGAGGAGACACGGAGTGGGGGGCTCCAGGTTCAGTCCAGGGGTCACAGCCTCGAACAAGCAGCTCTAACTGGGGCAGAATGAGGCCCTTTTTGCTCCTTTTGTGGAGGCAGGCTGCAGTGCCAGGGAAGGAGCTTTAAAGGCACGCGGTACCTGTGCGGAGCGGAGGGGGCGGGGGGTGTGCGAGCGTACAGAGCTATTAATTAAAATTGCTCAGTCAGATGCTATAGAGAGATTAGTTGTCACATTGTGTTAATGGCAAGCTTGGCAACGCCGCAAGAAGGGGCAGGACTGCCCGCCGTCCCCTCAGCTGTTCAAGTGCCACGTTTATACCCAGCCAGAATGACTAATTGGCAGGTTTTGTCGAACAGAAGCCCCCTTGTTATTGGGAAGAGATCAGTGCCTTAATGAAGGAGAGGGAGGAAGGGGATGTGTGGGTACAGAGAAGCTGCAGCCACCTCTGTGGCAGAGGTCCCCAGGGAGGCAGAGCTGCTGTCCTGTCCTTGTGACACAGGGAGGCTGGAAAAGTCCAGAGCCACGGAATGGCACAACACTGGGCTCTTCAACAGTGCACCAAACCCACAACCAGCCCCAGAGCTATGAAGAGATGGAAATATCTTCTTGGCCCTCCCAGCCCAGGGGGTGATTAGTAGTGCAGGACTCTCCAGCTCTGCACTTCATCCTCCTCCTCAGGTGTCAGATTCTCTCTCCTCGTTTGTGCTCCTCACCTTCTTTTTCTTGCCAAAGGCAGAAAGGCAGCACAGAAAAAGGCTTGGAGAAGCTCCCAAATGGCAGCTCCAGGAGAGCATCACAGCCTTGGCCACTGGAGGATACTCAGTGCAGGCTGGGCAAGCACAGAGCCCACCCAGCTTTGCCTCGGCATAGGTAGGAGGCCCCTGCTGTCTATTCTAGCTGTAATTTCTTCCCCTCTTTCCCCTGAGGTGCCCTTCCAAATTTCTACACCCAAATTAACTCCTTTTTGATGTGGAAAGAGCTCCTGATCTGGGCCTTCTGTCCCCACCAGCTGGGACAGAGATGTGCTGAGCTCCATGCCTGGGCACAGTCCATGGAAAAGCTTTTGGCTGGAACACAGATGTCAGTGACACAGAGAAGCACGGGGTATTTTGGTATTAGCCCTGCAAGCTTCGAAAGGATTAGTGGCAATAGGCAATATTTCAGCCCTCCAATGGATAACCATACCCTGAAGGAGGAGGATTCAGGGGGAAATGCTCTTCTCCCATTTTACAGGAGGAAATTCAGACATGGGGTCACAAAGCTGCACAGGTGTCCAGCATGCCCAGAGCCATGATTTATGCACCATGAATCTTGTCCTGGTTGGTTTGACAAGGTGCCCCTTGGAAAAGTGATGGGTGTAAAACTGAGGTTAAGCATGGCTGTGCCACCCCCTCCAGGGACTTGCCTAGATATCCCCATCCAGGTGTTTTCCTGAGGTTTTCAAACTGATCAGCCTGTTTAGCCTAACCAACACAGATCCCACAGGCCTGGTTCTGACTGGAATAGCTCGTTCTCCCCCACCCCAAATTCAGCTTTATTTTGTGGATTCTGGCCATGCTGGAGGGCAACAGGGAGCAGATGGGGATGTTGCTGCAAGGCTTTTCTTCTCCCCCAGGCACTAGTTCGAGAAACTAGTTGAAACTCCTTGAAAATGAGCCTTGTATGAGGGGTATCAGCAAGTTTCCAAGCTGCCCTGCTGCCCCAAGATTGCCATGGAGCAGACAGGTGAACCCCCAGTGCTGCTGAACAGCACCCAGCACATCCAGTGGGTGTGCAGTGGGAAGGAGGGGTGGAGGGGCTGTCACCCCTCTGCCACCTCCAGGTAGCCCCAGGCCAACAGCAACTTGCTCCAAGGGACTTGGGGGTGCCAAGAGTTCAGCAGCAACCTCGGGTGGAAAGCAGCTTTTTACTTGGATTAAACTGCACAGCTCTGGGGCAGGATGGAAAGCTGTTCAGGCATGTTGTGTGCACAGCAAATCTGGAATTTCTTCACACTAGCTAGTCTACAGCTAATCTGGAGGTGAATTGAACTTAAAGCCATGGCCCGTGGAGTCATTTCAGCCCAAATCCAAGCTCTGTGCTTCCATACCTGTCCATGGTTGATCAGCTGGGCTCTCCTGAAGTCAGCTCAATCACATCCTCCCTGCAGCCATCAGGCACCTCTGTTTCACAGCCTGACCATGTCACCAGCCCCCAGGCTGCCTGTGGATGGAGGTGAGGCAGGCAGGTCACCATCAACACCACTGGCTCCAGATTTGGGGTGGGGTGATGTGACAGCTGGACACACAAAAATTCCCACAGCACCAGTGTCATTCCCACCTTCAAACAGCCCATCCCTAAACAGCTTTTTGGAAGGTCACTAAATAACACCTTAAGAGTCCTGCAAGTCTCCCCTTGGCCCTGGGGTGTACCTGGAAATGACCAATCAACCCGGTGTGTTCCTTAGCACAGCTCTGAGACAGTCCAGAACAGAATGCCAACCTTCTCCATGTTCTTCCCCCTACTGATGGTTTCCTGTGGTTTTACTTTTTTTCCAACTTTTCCATTTCACAAGTCCTTACTAAGCAAATTTCTGCAAGCTCCTCGTTGCCTATCAGGAGGGACAAGAAGGGATTGTGTCCTGGAGACTTTGCTTCCTTTGCAACCCAGGCTTCTGCAAACTTTACTTTTTTAGTACTTAATCCTTTGTTCACAAGATGTGACACTGGCCAAACTAGACCCAAGCAAGGAAAGTGCTGCCTTGTACTGAAAAAAAAAAAAAAAACCACAAAAGCAACACAAACAGTGCTGAACACCAAACTTTTCCTTTGTTCTCTGCTTTTGGCCACTCTGAGCCACTCACTGCCATCCCCCATGCAGTGGTTACCTGTCACAGAAGACACTTTGTTCATGTGTTTGAGGCCAAGTTCTAATCACTGAATGTAATAGGGCAAGATGAGTGATAGATTGACACAATTAATTTCCATGTTCCCACTAGTAACATTGATTTTAGGGCACTCAGTCTTTACAAGTCACTGAATGCAAGGGAAAACTTGGCTCTGATCTGCTCAGTAAAGGTCAAAAGGGTGCTCAGATCTTCATATGGGAGCTCAGGTGCACAAATGTCCTTCAGGGTTTTGACGTCTGCCCCAGTCCTGAAGCCAGGAGCTGCCTCTGGCTGCATTTGCTGAGGAAGGGCCCCCTGAGAAGGTTCTGTGGACACATCTGTGGCACTGCTTGGACACTCAAGGCTTCCCTGAGCCTGTCCATTTACTAATCTCTGTAACATTAAAGCCATGAGAGAGCTATTTTCTTATAGAGAAGTCTCCATAACTTAGCAAATAAGACTCCTCTCCCTAAATAAACTTTAAAAACCTATTTTAAAGAGAGTAAACTGACTAAATGGTCTCTATATGTAGTCAATAAGAAAAAAAAGTGTAAGAAAGAAGAAAAGTGGTCTAAAAATTTATTCTAATTCTTATTATTCCTCTTTTAGTTCTATTCATAAAGTTTTCTTTATGCCCTTTGAAGTTTGAGCCTACTTTGCCTTCACCCTAATCCTATCTTACAACAAAAAAATAAGTACATAATTCTAGTAAGTGCTCCAACAATTTAGCCAACACTAAACCAACTACATTAGTAAAAAAAAAATCTCAAATTAGTGAACCAAAACCACTACACCTTCCCATCCTAAACCAGCTGGGAGGACACAGGTGCCATGAGAGCAGTCATGAACAGCCAGTCCATGTGGTTGAGAGAAGAGGGGGAGAGAGATCCCATGGGGCCTTTACACTCAGAATGAACCAGTCAGGAGTCTACTTCAGTCTATTTTAGTTTATTCTAGCCCTGCTTGTGGCTACATTGGTTGTGTCCTGGTCTGTGGTCTGGGGACTCCAGGGTGGGATCTGGCTCCTAGCAGAGAACTCCACAGCACTGTGAGTGCTGCTGGTAGAGCAGCCTATGGAGTGAGCAGGAGGGTGTTAAAGCAGCCTGTGAAGCCTGGTTTTGTGGCCCATTTTAGGGGTTCTTTAGCAGGTTGTAACAAACAGAGAAGGAGATTATTTTCAAACCCAGCCTGGATCCTTTCTCGGAGCATCCAACGCAAGATCCTGCGCTCACCAAATCCGCTGGCCAAAGATGCTCCATGACTCCATATTCCCCCAGAGCTTTCCCCATCTCCAGGCTGCCCCATCCTGTGCTCTGCCCCCTCCTGCATTCCCTGCCGTGGAACAAAGCCCATCCTGAGGCAGCCACCCCGGAGCAGGTGAGCAGCCGTGCTATGCGCGGCATCCCCGCGGCCGAGCCAAGCCGGGAGATTCACCTGTGCCGCCCAGACAGTGAAGAATTGTTTGGAGCAAAACACTGTGCAATCAAGTGGAGATAGCAGAGGCAATGGGGTCAGGCAGGCTGCCTGGGGCATCTTTCATCTGCAGCTTCGGGAGGTGGGGTGTAAAGCGCGTGCTGGCTGGGCCCAAGGCGGGCTCAAAGGCAGCCTTGTTCTGCCAGCTATCTGCCATCTCTCTGATGTCACACGTTTCATTTGGGCAGCTCACTTCAAAGGCCCCCTTCTCGTGCTCCCTCCCTCCCTTTCTCCCTTCTGGTTTGGATTTTGCTATTGGAGGGATAATAGCCCAGCTTTCCAAAAACGCATATTGCTGTGCAATTAAAAAAAAAAAATCAAAGATTCTTAAAGAGCAGCTGCTCAAGTTAACCCAGTTCAAGCAGAGCACGGCTGGGACAGTCACCAGGAAACCAAGGTCTCTCATTCTCCTTCCCAGCAGCAAATCTAAACTTATCCTGGCTTTCCAGTACCCCAAATCCTCTTTCATCAACAAGAGGCTCCTCTTTATATCTGCACCCACCATACATTTGGTGCAGCTCCCTTTGCGTCCTGGCTCCTGCCAGCCACACGTGCAGCCCCTATCAGAGCTCCAGTTTTGGCTGGAGCTTCTAACAACCCCTGCCTGAGCCACATCAAGCAGCACCTCAGCAGAGCCATGGCATCAGGACACATCCAGCATCCAGCTCCACAGCCCTTGCTGGGTGCCTTGAGGCACGTCCTGCAGGCGGGAGGCCAAAATTCCAGCCGGAATAGCAGCCACGACATGTTGGCCATGCCAAGACAAGACATCTTGCTCAGCTGCAGCCTCTTGTTGAACAACTGTCTCTCTGCCAAGCTGCACAAACTTGTCCAATGCTGCACAAGAGAAAGATGGCATTTCAAAGGGCTAATAAGGCTCTGGATGCAAACTGCCTACTGGGAAAATGTGCATCTCAGTAAGTGAAGCCTAAAGAGCAGAACACATCCAGACACATCCAGGCTGAAATAAGTATTAGGCGACTTCTGGTTCTTGAGTTTAGAGAGTTTGGCAAGGGCAATTTCAAGCTTTTTTTCCCCCCCACAACCAGAAGATATCCAATATCTTCCTGCACACACCACACTTGCAGAAGCTGGGGATTTAGCAGGTGGGGGGAAAAAAGCTGTGAGAGGAAAGGAGTGAAGGGTGTGCTGGTCTCCAGCAGAGATCCTGGACAGAAGCTGCTTGAGGTGTACCACACCAGCACACCCACTGCCACCTCCACATGGCAGCACTCCACCACATGGACATCTGGCAGCTGTTCCTTGGCTCACCTCTATGCTGAGGCCATCTCAGTTTTGGTCACAGCAGCGGGAATAGGTGCATCAATATTCAAGTAAAAAGATGGGAAATTCAGTAGAGGGAAGAAAAAAATCATGTTGACTGCAGGCCCATCATCCTGCTGACCTGCACAGGGGTGCCTGGGCCACAGGCCACAACTTTTCTGGATGAAGCCAAGCCTGCCTTAAGGACAGCTGGCAGCTTGTCTCAGGGATGCTCTGGTCCCTAGCTGGCAGATGCAGCCCCTGAGGGTCCCCCAAAGCTCCCTGGCTTCTGCTCACACTGCAGCACCCTGCCCTGGACAGGCAGGAGTTGAGATGTGCTGCTGCCCCTCCTCTGCCTGCAGCCTGCTGCGGCACCTCCAGCCACACCCTGAGCATCACCTCACCCCACAAGGACAGGGGATACACACAGTTTGCATCCAGGAAGCCCTTCTGAGGCCTTGGGGAAGCAGAAATCCCTCGAGGCCATTCCTCCCTGCTGACAGCTGGGAGAGGGGCAGAGGTACCCTGAATGCCGGCAGTGTAAGCAGCAGCCTTTGCTCCCCAACCCGGGCATCCACAGGAGGATTTAAAGGACTCACAGAACTTACTGGCAGGTATTAAAAGTTCACTGGGGCTGTAATAGCAATCTGTCAGCCTGCTGCTAATCCGTCTTGACAGAAACTTTATAAGAAGCTGAAGCGTGTTAAACAGTCCTGGAGTTTAAGCAGAGCAAACACAAGGAGGGTGGTTTAAAGAAAGGGTGTTTTCCGTGGACCTCTGACCAAAAGCCCGTGGACCAGCTCAGGGTTTGACTCCTTAAATATCTTCTCTGGAGGAGAAAAAGAGACATTTTTAGAAGACACCCAGCCACAGCGCTCTGAGCAGCTGAGGTGCTGTCCCACGGGCAGCTGGGGCAGGGGCACAATAGCGGCTCTGTGCGGGGACAGCACACGGAGGGGTGCTCAGGGCCACCATCTGATGCACCTGCGCTCACCTCCGAGTCAAGAATGCAAATAATTCACATCTGCAAATCCTGGGAAAGCCATTAGTGCTGAAACTGGATCCGCTCAGCCCACGAGGGATGTATCCCGCGCATCGCCGCGGTTCCGGGGAGCGTTGTGTCAGCTGGGCATGGCAGAGCCCTCAGTCTGGGCTGTGCCATCCAGGTGGAGAGCTGTGTTTTGTGCCCTCCAATCCATGGATGCTAACAGACAGGACAACCAGGTGCAGCCTCCTGGAAAAGTAGCTCGGGGGGTGTTTCCTAGGACAGCCAGCCCGCTGCAGTAGTGTCACGCCACGTACCCACCAGTGCAAACCACACCGAAAGCACAGCTCAGAGTAACAGGGCTGCACTGAAGGACAGCTTCCCATGGCTCCCCAGCAGAAAGGTGAGGCTTGCAGGTGCATTGAAGATTTCATTAGGGACCAGCAGCTGAATGCCACCCCCAGGGGGTTCCCGCACCAGCAGGACTGCTAACATTGCTGGGGCAGGTTTGTGTGTGTTGGCACTGCTCTTAGCATTCCCTGCAGTAGGTTTGCTCTGGAGCAGATGGCAAAGTTTCATCACCATCTCTGTCTTTTGCTGCTCTGCTTCCCAGGGACCTCCCAAGACTTTTGCCTTTTAGCTGAGAGTCCTGGCCCCTCACTGAAACATCCCACACCCCACCAGAACAGTTATTATTAGGGTAACTCAAGACTTGCTCACAGGAAGAGTTTTGCACACTGTTAAACTCTCAGTGAGAGCCTCCAGAGGTTTTCTCAGCCTCACACTCACTACACCTTGCTGCTGAAAGAAGGATGGAGAGCAAGACTTTTAGTTAAAAAAAATCTAAAGGACTTTTAGCACCTGGATCAGAGGCAAATAGATCCAATAAATAACACCATACCCAGTATGGAGCCAGTAGAAAGAGTGAGCAGTAGCAGTAACACATCTCCTCCACGCTCCAGCACACCACATGTACTTGTGGGTCTCAAATCAGCTGAGCAAAACCCAAGGGGTTCCTCCAGCAGACAAACCTGTTGGCCAGAAGGGCTCAGTAGCAGCCCAGCTCCTGGGAAGCCAGGTCTTCCATGGCTTTGTGAATCCCTCTGGTGGGCAGCCACAACCCTTTCCTCACACTTCACCTGCAGGTGTGACAACACAATTCCAGCAGTCCAGCAAGGGATGTGCTCCCACTGAAAACTCCCCATGGAGCAGGAGGAAACTAGAGGACAGATTTATAAATCTCTTTGGCATCCCTTTATGCAAGACCCAGAGAAACTTAACCCTCAAATTATTTTGGCAAGGACCTGATGTTGCATAAGCCTTGCCTTAAGCAGAAAAGCAAGGTAGAAACATTTGCTGGGAAAGAAAAGAGAAACACTGCTTGCCTTGCTGGGAATGCAAAGTGGGACCTGTAAACAGCAGCTAAAAAGGGAGTGTGTGTGCTTGGGTGAAAGTTTGAGTAAACTCTAACATCATGACAGATGTCAGCAGGGAGATGCAGCCCAGGTAACCTGCTATAAAGCCCTGAACACTCACTGACTTCTTACTGAGGAAGCACCTTGAAACAATCCCAGAGGAATCCACAAGTTTGTGTCTTTTTTTTTCCCCTTTCTTTTCCCAAGCCTCAGCACGTTGTCATCGTCTTCCCCAGGAGCAGAGTTGCTCCCAAGAAACCAGATCCCCCCGGGCACAAAGCCCCTACTGTGCTGGCCCCGATGCTATCGGGAGGGGCTGGCGGGTGCACACGGTCAGGCAGCACCTAAGCTCGGGTGGCCCAGGGTTTTGGGATGAAACAAGACTCCTCCTCCTCCTCCCCCAGCACGCCACAGCTTTGAGGCCATGGTGGGGAGGGCTGAAAACGCAGCATCTCCTTTGCTTATTCGTGTTTCACGGGGAAGCTCCAGCCCTGGCTGATACACAACTCTCCACCAGGCGCTTCTGTCAATCCCTTCATGAAAGCCAGCACTGCCATGAACATTTGTGAGCTCCTCACGAGCTCCTGGCTGGAGGTGAGCTGGTCACATCAACAGCAGATTTTTATTTTGAGGCAAGGAAAAAGTAAGCAAGTCAAGGAAACAGCTGTTGAGCTGCAGGAATAATCAATTAGGAGGCAATTTCATCATTTTGAATAAGCTTGCTCATAATTAAAAGCCTTCTGAAGGAAGTGATTATGCTCTAATTGATGGGAACTGTAAAGGCCAGGAAAGAGGCAGAGCAATGGTTTGTACAACCATTCCTGGGGCACGGAATGGGCTGCAGGTCCCACGGCTGCTGCTCAGCTCACTGCAATGCTTTTGAGGATGGCACCTGCCTTTGGGCTTCTTCGTGGCTCTAGCTCCTTGCCAAAGACTCACTGTTTTTCTCTGGATTCATTGCTCTTTCCCCATCCCACCCTCCCAGGTAGCCCAGCCTGACACAAGAAAGCCACTGGTCAAGCTCCAGCCACGCTGCTCTCCTTCCTTGCCACTGTTTGCAGGTGGCTGGCCAGGCTCAGCCAGCTGGTGCTGAGAATTGGCCCCATTTTTCACAGCCTTAATCTGAGGATCCAGACAGGCTTTCAGGTGGTTCACAGCACCTCTGCTTAGGCCTCCTAGTCAGCCCTGGTGGGACTGCTCCTTTTGTCTTACAGGGAAGTGACCACCTCATCTTCCCCAGCCACCCTGCTCCCAGCTAACACCTCCTTTTTTATTTCTGCCACGTTTGTCACTGCCCTGTAACCACCGTGTCCTGCCTGAGCTTCCCATCGTGTCTCCAGCTCTGACACCCCAGCCTTTGTTGAAAAAGCAGTTTTGGCCCCACGGGATGAGGCTCCATGTGCCCCAGGCCTCAGGTCTTCTGCAGGGATGTCACCGCTCCTTCCTCACCCCTCCACCTACTCCAGGAGGAGACAGAGCAGCCAACAGTCAGTTATAGCTTCTGGCAGGCTCCAGCTAATCCTTTTGGAAGAGTTTCACCAGCCTCCTCTCCCCACACTCCTCAGGGGCTCTCTGGTTACTTCCCAAATACCTCCACGCACTCGGCTGCAGAGCCAAACCCTCCAAGCCTGGGACACCAGTGTGAGGTTGTCAGGACAACAAAACCAGGCACCCAAGGCACAGGTGTTATGCTGCATCTCCAGTTCCATGATCTCATGCTGCATTTCCAGGCAGTCCCAGCCTCTCTGAGCAGAGCTGCTCACTGTTTCCCCTCTCCTCCTTGCTCTCTCATGCACAGCCTCGGGGCTCTCCGTGCTTGCATATTATTTCGAGCTTGTGTTGAGCACAGACTTGTTTCCTCACAGATGCTCTTGGGAACGTGCAGAAAAAGCCTGAGGCTTGGTGGATACCTCCCTGCACAGCCCCTCCTCTCCCAAGCAGATACTATTGCATCTGGACCGCAAGGAGCAGAGGCAAGAGAGCCAGAGTTGCTGGGGGCCAGCCAGTTCCAGAGCCCTGAGCTGAGATGCCAAAGCTCAGCTCTCCAGAGCACCAGTCTGGGCTCTCAAAATAGGATTGGGTAGGAGCAATTGGTTGGGTCGAGGCCACCAGATCGATGGGGCTGCAGGGCATTGCCTTCTGGGGCTCACCACCAGCTCCCCATCCCTTTGCCACAGGGATTTGCCTCCTGCCACGGATTCCCCCTGCCCCAAGACTGTGATCCAAGCCACCAGGCATCCATCCCTCTGAATGAGCCCCCTGTTCTCAGGGTCATCAGGGGAGAAACCTGATCTCCCCTGAGAAGCAGCAGCTCCCAGAGCCTGGGGCAGTGGGAATCTGCTGCTCCTCACCCCAAGTGCTGTCGGTATTTGATCACTCCCAGTGTTTTGACATGGTTTGCAGTTGGAGACGCCCGTCCTCAGCCTGTGAACTCAGACGTGTCAATCAGGCAGGCACATGTCAGCCTCCACATTGGTGTCTAGGAGGTCTACAGCTGACAAGATAACCTTTTCATGACCAACACAGTTGCCACTTAGAGGAATGGAGAGGACAATTTGGCCTGATCTCCAACAAGATAAGAAGCTGTTATTTGCCTTTTTACACCTGAGGAGCTTCTAACCCTTTTCTTGCCTTTCCCTTGCAAGTCTTCACTATTTTATAAAGAGGTCTTTTGTTCCTTTTTCCAATAAATTTTCCATGCAGATGACCAGAAGTGGAAGAAAAGACTTAGCAAATGCAAGTAACAGCTTTGGACAGCTGGTGTTACCTGGGACCTTGCTCACAGACCTACCATAAAGCCAAGGCACTGGTCGTCAGTGGTTTGAGCCCTATCATGTGTCACAAGACAAGTGTTTTCTAATGATGGGTGACATTTAGTGCCCAGAAGAGTGTCAATGTAGGTATCAAACATCTGGCAAATTATTTCACTCTGGAAAGGTGACAGGAGCAACCAAAGCTTTGTCATTTTCCTACAAAAAAAACCCCAAAAAACCAAGAAAACAAAAACAAAAACAAAAACAAAAAAAAACAGAGTTTGTCATCTCTCATGTCCAGTTCCAGGAAAGGACCCTGCCTATGGGTTCCTTGGGATCTGGGCCCTCTCCACCTCCTGGCAAAAGCCAGCACACTCTGCTGACTGCAGTTACATGCTGAGCCAGGCCACCCAGAGCAAGGCAAGGCTCCAGTCTTTCACCTGGAGGTGGTTTTCCTAGACAGCAAGATCACATCCTTCCAGGAAGGTTGCTGGCTTCAGCTCCTATGTCTGTGGACACTGCAAGTCTCCAACAAACACCTAAAAACACCACCAAGACTCAAATACCCAGCTGCAAACCCGGCCAGCATTGGCCAATGCCATTTTGATTTTCACTCCAGGCTGCATCTGCCACAAGCTCCTGAGCCATTCATTCACAAAGAGCAAGTTAATTAACATAATATCACTCAGAGCTGGCTGCCTATCAGTATCATCTAATCAGTGTCCTCAACTGACAAGTAATCTCTGACTTGATCTCTCCTTGGCCACCGAGCAGTGTGTGAACAGAAGCAGCTTTGTTTGGAGTCACTGGAGACACAAAGGTCAGCTCCCAGCCCGTTCCTGGCATTGCCCTTGCCTTGGAGAGCAAGGTAGAACCTGTTTTCGTGTCAGACCTGGCTCTTTTCTTCCTGCCTTTGACAAGAAGGTATCATCTGTCCCAGGGAGCCACCCCCCAGCTGCAAGTGGGCTCGGGCATGGAGCAGAGTATGGCAAAGCAGCCCCACAGAAGGACACCCCAGGGGGACAAACCAAGGGACACCTGACAGGAGTCACCTGCCGTGCAGTGACTCCATCACCTGCAGAAGATAAGGCCCAGCCAGTTCTGCTTTGGCAGCATCCATCCACACCCTGAAATAAGGAACAGGAGGATATGAAATCCAGATGACAGGAGGACCCACATCTGCTACTCCATGGCAAGATTGCAAACTGGGCTCATGTTCGGCCTGTGTCGAGCACGGGGCCAGCTGGCAGAAGAACAGGTTTAAAACCATGAATTCTCCTGATTTTGCTAGAAAAAAATCTGCCCTCATCCGTAATTCTCATAGTTTCCCAAAATTACATACTCTATATAATAATTTTATACATATACCCACATCTGCATCAAGACACTGTTATTATAGGGTGTCATTATGGTTTTGCAAGATTTTAAAAGGAGGCAACCAGTCTGTATGACATGAGGGTTTTTATTTGGGGGAAGCAATTTAGCAAGTGTAAATTGGCAGTTGGGCTGATGAAAAACCAGACTGATGCACCTGAGCATTTCTCCAACAGGAAGTTTCTCAAACAGCTTGTGGGTGGGGAAGACAAACCTTTTATCTTGAAAACATTAATAATAAACCCCCACAAATTTAAACATGACATTTTAAAAAGTATCCAAGTGAGAGGAATTTCTGAGGCAGTTCTAATAACCATTAAGGGAAACCTATTTTTACATTGCAAGCCTGGGTGGTGTTAACCCAGCCATTGCCTGGAGCTGATCCTACAAATCCTGCTGGTTTTGTGGGCCACAGAAGCTCCTGCCCTCTTTTCCACATAGCACTAGCCAAGTGTTTCTCCAAGACCACCAAGCCTGGTGTTTGAGAAACCCCAAGCCATAATTTCCCCAACCTGTCCACCACAAGACAAGTCCAACACTTTTTACCCTGCTGCTGTCTTGAAACAGAGCAAAACCCCAAACCAACCCAGGCAATCCAGGCTGCTCTTGGGCTGCTCTTTATTTTACAACTTGGAAAATGATAAACTTTCTTCTCACAGTCATGCCATTTTAGAATTTCTTTTTTTTTTTTTTTTTTTGCAGGGTGGACTTAGAAAACATTTTCTAGCACAGGAGCTGCAGAGCAGGGACTGATGACGGGCAGGAAGGAGCACACCTTGAACAACTCAGAAAATGAGCTGTGGATCCCAATTTGCTGGCATATTTGTGGAACCTTTCTGTGTCTGGAAGATGTGGTAAGAGTAATTCCTTTTGGGAAACACCCACCCACACCTTTAAGGCAGTCCTAACATAGAGTTGCTCATGGTCTTAACACAAAGGATTGGTGTTCATGAAGTGCTAGTCCAGGTGAAATTTGGTGAAGACCCCCAGCCAGCCCTTCTCTGCCACTTTGGGGGGTAGCCAGGGACAGCTGTCTCACCTTCCAGACCCACCAGTCTCTGCCTGTTGGCCACACAGGACTCTTCAAGGGCCAGTTTAGTCCCAGACCACAGAACATAATGAGACCCTGGCACAGGTTGCCCAGAGATGCTATGGATTCTCCACTCCTGGGAAGTGTCCAAGGCTAGACTGGATGGGGCTTGGAGCAACCTTGGATGATGAAAGGTGGAGCTGGATGACCTTTAAAGTCCTTTCCAACCCACACTGTGATGGGGTCTATGATTCTGTGAATATTTGATATCGAAAACCCATTAACTTAAAATTAACCCATTAAGCAAAATCTTCTCATTACACTCTACCCAAGACCTTGTTGCCTTTGGAGATGACTCAAACCTTTCCCTCTCCCAGTCAAGAGGACACAACCACACAAGAAAACACCACGCCTTTTTTTTTCTTTTTCTTTTTTTTTTCTTTAACAGAGTTTTGTGGGGGGTTTTTTTGTTGTTTTTTTTTTTTTTTGTCTTTTAAATTTCATCTCGGTGCGTGATTTCTGACAGTGCTGCCAGCATCTCCCACTGGGTCAGCCATCCCAGACCCTGGTACACTCAGTGTCAGAGTGGATGGCAGCCACCAGCCAGTGCCTGAGCCTCACAGTCACTTGCACATCCTTAGGGGTTGTCTCTTACACCATTTGTGAACAGCAGCACAGAAGGACACAACGCATGAAAACGACAGTGGGGGTTTGAGGTGAGGGCCAGCTGAAGCTCGACCCCAAGGAGAACTTTCCCCAGGTTTTCTCACAGGGATGAAGCTGAAACAGGCAGGGCTGTCCCTGCTTCCCCTGAGGGGTGGGGACGTGGGCTGCAGTGTTTCCCAGTGCCAGGACACCAGCTCACAGCGGCCTAGCACCCAGATTTGGGGATATTATGGGATGGGGTCACTGGTGGAGGCAGGCTGGGCCCTGCTGGGGAAGGAAAAGTGATGTGGAGAAGCATGGCTGAGCCCTGATGGGCTGGGATGTCCACTCCGAGCTCCTGGACATGTCCAGCAGTGGGGACAGGAGCTGGCCACCATGCTGCTCCCATCAATCTGCTGGCAAAAAGCAGGTTTCTGGACCCAGCTCTGCTTTGTGTTTCAACTGCACCTCGAAACCAGTGGGGCAACCTGAGAACACCAAAAATAACCAACCCCAAAACCCAAACCTATCGCCTGAAATGAACCGATGTTCCTTCCCTGCCACTGGGCTTTTGCAACCTAAACATAACGTTTATAAAAAGTAAAATTATTTCCTCTTATAACTTAAGTGCATTGAGTATTTCCTTAAATATGGTTCACACTGAAAATAAAGTTACTTTTGCTGTACAGTAAATTTCTGATAGACTTAGAAATAAACTTTTTTTGTTGATACAATCTGGCAGGCGTGGCTGTGCACTCCCAGCCACACGGCTCTGCCCACACACACACACATCCACACACACAGCCCTGTCCTCGGGGACAGGGACAATGTTAGGGGTTTCTAGCTTTCTATACTCGCATGGGAACATCTATCTTAAAAGTCCCTACGTTTAAGCAGCAGGCACTCAAACCGGTTGAGGGAAAAAAACCAAACTGCAGTGACATTTTCCCCTCGTGTCTCCTTCCCCAGAGCATTGTCAGCTTTTCAAATTTCAAAGCCCAGCTGGTGCTGCAGGCTTTCCTCATGAAGATGGGCAGTTTGCTCTTTCTAGAGGTGGGATACAGCTCTGGGATGCTCCTACAGGAGAACCCCCTCCCCCTGCCGAAAGGAGAAATTCGTGTCCCCGTTTGAAATTTGAAAATCCACCAGCCAGCTGCAAAAATCTCTCCTGTCCCTAATCCTAGGCTCCTAAGAGAAACATGAAACTATGCAACCCATAACTTAACTCGCTCCTTGGGAATCCCAAGCTACAACATAATTTGACGGCGTCCCGGCAGCGTCGCTCCCCTCCCTCCCTCCCTCCCAACCCTGGGAGCTCTGCAGCCCCTCCTGGGGGGACCACGCTGCGCTCAGGAGGTGAAGTAGGAGTTCTGCATGGAGTACAGGTGGTCGATGGGGTTTCCCACTCGTGCCTGGAGCGGCCCTGCCTCTGCTGTGCCGAGGAAGCAGTCCCCCAGGTTGCTCAGTGAGGTATCGTCGCTGTCCAGGTCGTGGAAGAGGGGCTCAGCACCTTGGGAAGCAAGGAAGGGACAGAAGGGGTTCAGAGCCTGCTTCTTCTTCCAGCACTTCCTCCAGCTGATACCCCAGATTTTGTAGTGATGCCTTAGGATTCTAGCTTTCATGTTTTTCAAATCCTGTACATCATTAGTGTCTAACTCCAAACTCCATATAGAGTCTTAGTTAACTCCCTTCACATTTTGGTTTGACAAAACGATCTCTCTAGCCCTGAAACTCAAGGACATCCTGCTGCCTCAGGCCCTGAAAAGTATCAACAAAAGTGAATTGGGGGAGAGCAAACTGGGGGTAAATGACTTCATTACCAGAAGCTGTAATTGGAGGATTAACCCCTGATATATAAATGGAACAAACTTTTATCTGTCTGCAAAACTCGTGACCATCGTCCATCTTGGGTACAGCCCCTTGGGGAGGCTTCGTCTGCCCTTAATGTACCTAAAGACCCTTCATTAAATATATCCACTTTGAACTTTTTTATCCATCCTTTTGTCTGTCCTCTGTTTCTAGCTAAGCCCAAAAAAGGCATCAGAAGCATGAGGGATTTAGGGGTGAGAGGACCCCACCACAACCCAGCTTCTCTTGGAAGGAGAGAAGGCAGAAGGACCATCCCCAGAGCCTTACCGTAGGGGTGCATGTGGTCTCCGGGCATCTGGGGCGGGGTGAGCCCTTGCCGGAAAGGGTCGGAGCCGTAGACACTCTGCTCCATGCCCAGCAGCTGCTGGGGCGGGGCCAGGGCGGTGTACGGGTTCAGCATCCCCTCCAGCCCTGCGCTGCCCCCGCCTCCGTTCGTCTGGGCTGCAAGACATGATCCAGATAAGATCAAGTCCTTGCTGCTGCTTTTCTTGGGTGGCAGAGCTCCGTGGGGAAACCTGGAGAGGGCTGGGAAATGGGGGAAGCCAAATGGTGAGGGGGGTACCTGAGCTCAGACGCTGCGTGTTCTGCTGGTCCTGCTGCTGCTGCTGCTGCCTCCTGGCGAGCTTCTTCATCTGGGAGAGAAGAAAGGGGAAAAAACAGAAAAAACAGAATGAAATCATCCCCTGGCCAAAGCCAGGAGGGTGGGAGGGAGCCCCAGCAATGGATGCTGGCACCATTGTACCCACCTTAGCTCGCTGGTTCTGGAACCAGACCTGCACCACACGGACACTCAGCCCTGTCTCTGCCGCCAGCGTCTCCCGCACCTGGACAGAAGAGTGACAGCGGCGTCCCTCAGCCCACTCAGCTTGTCAGAGGCACTTTAGGAAGGGTCAGATCAGCCAGGCCACGTGCATGCTCAGCACCCAGGACACTCCCAAGAGCTGGAGGCAGCTGAGCCCTTCTCCCCATACCTTCCTGCAGGGCTTGGAGGAGACCTCGAACGATGCCTTGAACGCCCTCCGCTGCTGTGTGGTCAGGATGGTCCGTGGCCTCTTGGGTCGTTTGTGATCCTTCCCATCCTCAGAGCCCTTCCCCGAGGCCTGGCCCAACTTGCAGATGCTGTCCTCATCATCACTTTTGCCTGGGGATGAAAAAAAAGCAAGTGCCTTACAGACAACAGGCAACACACACCATCTCCAGCACGGTCAAAGTAATCTGAGAGATTTAAAACAAGCTGGTGTTGGTGAGGATCTTGTTCTGAGTATGTGTGAGAAGATGAGGTTTGGGACTGGCTGCCCCATGACAGCTCAGAGCTACTGCCACTTGAAGTATGTGACTGCTCAGCCAGCAGATGTGCTTTTGGTTCTTTTCCCCAACAGTCTGAGCAGCTGCAATGTGAAACCCTGGGACAGCTGATTTTCCCTCTACCAGAGCCAGATCTCTGCCTGCTTCACAGCAATTTCCAGCCAGGCCACAGCTGGGGACACATCTGGGCAGAGACACACAGGTCACATCCACATGAGGGGCCAGCACTCATCCAGGACCACTGTGCCCTGGGGCTGTCCCACACCCCATGTGGGGGCAGAGATTGGGTCCCTCTGCCCAGGCAGACCAGGCTGGAGAGATCAGGGTGATGGCTGAGCAGAGATGCTCAGAGAGGCAACATGTTAGCTAAGAACCCCTCACAAACACCTCCAGATCTGCTCTGCCATGGAGGACAACCCCCTTTAGAGCACAGACTTTCATTCATACAGATAAGGGGCACCTTTCTGCCTGTTATTTCCTTATTTCTATGGAGTTTTAAACTTCCCTGAAGGGTCCTTCAGCCTTCACCCCTGTGGTACTCACTGTGACGTGCTGCTCCATTGCATTCCCAGGCACTGGGGTGAATCTCCCTGCTGCTCTCCACCACTCAGGGCACGGAGCCTTTGGGCAGGAATTGCTCTGGGAAAGCGGACAGTGCCTCTTCCCAGCTCTCCCCATTTACTGCATCTCCACTGCTGATGGCCTGGCTTGCTCAGCCCATGTGGGTTTGACAGCACCTTCCCTCTGGCCAGCTATAAATCACTTACAGCCTTTCCCAGAAAGTTCCTGCGCTGTTCATCTGGGAATGGATAATGGAGCGGAGGTGCTGGTTTGATATGGATGCGGGCTCTGCAAGGCTGAGCTTGGCCCAAAGCCATCCCAGGGCTGCCGTGGCTCTGGGAGATGGGGATGCACCAGGGAGTGTGAGCCTGGCTCAAGGTAATTCATGGTGCAAACGGGCCAGGTCAAACCCCATGGCAAGAGATAACCATGGATCAAACACAACAGAAAAGTTTCAAAATGCCAGCTCAGGGGGGAATGAGGAAAGACAGGAGCAGATCTCCAGGGTGAGGGGAGGCAAAGATCCCAGTGGAGCAGCAAGAATTGCTGACAGAATTACCAGTTACCTCTCCTCTCCACACTACTGAGCTCTCTCCTGGGTTCCAGCCAACACAGAGACCTTCTTGGTTAGCAGGCTGGGAGGGATGGGACAGGGAGAGCTCTTCATGCTGGTAGTCCCCAGAAACAGCCAGGAGCTGGGTCTGGCCCCCAGGAATCAGAGCCTTGTTGCTGCTTGAGCTCCTTTCTTACTCATGGCACATCCATGGCATTCCCGCACCAGCAGGCAAGACAAGCTGCAGCTTCCTTGCATGTCCCAGCCCGAGGGATGCCACACTGGAGTAGGTCTGAGAACTCCAGTGAGGGGAGGCCCAAGCTGTGGAGCCTCTGATGGCTGATGGGGCTGAGCAGTGGCTGCTGCTGCCTTCTCAGTGCCAGGTCTCTGCTCTGCCAAGCTGCTGGCTTTCTGAATGCTGGAGGAGTTTAATTTTGATGGAGAGGAAGAGATTTTGACAAATCGTGGGAGAAGGAATGTCAACTGGTGCCTGAACCCACGCATGAGATCAGCACCCTACTCCCTCCAGCCCAGGAAGGGCAGAGCCCAGCATGGCAGAGCCACAGGCTCTTGGGCTCCATCAAGTCCATGATGCTCAAAACCCACTTTCCAAGGGGGAAAACCCGCTCGGAGCAGCCTCTCCAAACCCTCCCCCAGCCAACACCTGCTCCCCAAATCCCTCCCAGTGTCAAAGGGAAAGAAGGAAAAGTGAAGCCGGATTTGGCGGGGTATTACTTTTAATTAACTCTCCCTTTCAAGCCTTTCCCCACTTGAGGAGGGGGGAGAAATTAATGAGTGTCTGGGGCTGCCCCTGACGTCACCTGGGAAGGATGGATATTGTGCGGCGTGCCCTCGGTCCGACCTGCCGAGCCCACATCCCGCCGCCGGGGCCAGGACATTCCTCGCTCAGGAGGATTTAGGGAGAGGAGAAACGTTAGGACGCTTTTAATTGGAAAGCAGGGTCCTCTTTCAGAGGGGCTTGTTTACTTAGGCTGGGCGGCGGAGGCTCGGGGGAGGCAGTAATTGAAGCGAGGGTTTGGGAGATTACAGACAACATATGGCTCGCTTTTTATCTGTGCTTTCTCATAAAGTGGCCCTTGGNTTCAAAGCAGCCGGGGGGGACAGGGGAGAGGCTGGAGGAGATCATCACATGCTGCTGGTGAAGGGCATCCGGGTGTGGTGGGGAGAGGGGACACCACTCTGCACCTCCCGGCACGGCAGTGGGGTCTGGGGGGATGCAGCGGGACGGGGAGAAGCCACCATGCACTGAGCATCCACAGGGGACGTGTACCTGGGCTGGGTCATTGTCCCCAGAGCCATGCAGCATCCCTAGACAAAGCTGGTTGCCACCAAAAGCAGACAAGGATGGTGGTGGGGCCAAGCTCTGGGGTCTGTGGGGAGATGGGAAGGGCAGGGACCCCCTGGTCAGAGGCTGCCAGGCCAAGTCAGGGGCTTTGGGTTAGGTTTCTGATCAGCCAAGGGGTTGCCTTGCCCTTTTGACTCCCACACTGGCCCTTCACATCCCTCAGGTTTCAGCTGGAGTTTCCACCAAAATAAGTCTTTCCCCTGGAGGTTTTTGCTAAGCTGAAGCTCTTGGTTTGGCTGGGGCTGCTGGCAGTGGGGCTGGACCACAGGCTGATGAGCCACTGGGGAGGAAAAGCTCCCCAGCCTTTCCCCAACTGCCCTTTTCCCCCACTAGGAACAAACCCAAACCATTGTGGCTGATTCACTTTCCCTCCTGCATGACATCTCCTTATTGGTTCCTATTTTAACTGAAAAGGGTTTGTATATCCCAGAGGAAAAAACTGTAATTCTTCAATCAGTTAAGGACTTTCCCAGGGCTAAGGGAAGAGCCAGTGCCAGTGTGCTGGATCCTCCTGCACTCCTGCCCCTCCAGCTCCTCCAGCACTGCACCATCACTCACCAGCTCCCCCCAGCCACCTCCTCCCATGGATTCACTCTGATTTTCAAATATCACCACTGTTAATTGAAAGGACTTTTTGTCCTGAGCAAGCAGGGTTGCAGAGCTCACACAGAACCCACACAAGCAGTGCTGCAAGACTAGACGGGATCTCGCTGCAGAGGAGCACAGTATTAAAGAGAAATACAGGTTTGAGGTAAATTTTGCTGTGTATCTACAAAAACCATTCCTTCCCAAATCTTCTCCCAGCTACAGCACTCCAGTGACACAGAGCACCAGGCTTTGTCGTGTCCATGCTTCACACCTTAACAACACACTCCTAATCTTGATTTCTAGATTTTTTGAGATCCAGTGCTTTCCTCCAGCAGGGAAAAGACAGCCCCACAGCTGCTGACAGCCCTTTCCAGAGCAGAGAACTTCAGAAGTAAATCCTTTTCCTCCACAAAGCAGATTTTTCCCCAGCAAGGGATTTTAAGGAATACTGAAAGACTGGTGAGGAGCAGGGCTCTGTGGGGATGGTGTTATCACGAGGATTTCGGCTAGCAGATCATCAGATCATTTCCACTTTCCCAGTCCCCAGTGCTGGGCTTTTACTAAATTTGACTTCCTGGGAAACATTTGGGCTTAATTTGCAATGACTGCAGATACATATTTGAATGCTGGTCTGATGCTCTGGGCAACCTAACCTCTGCCACCTCTCCTGCAGCCCCCCTCAGCTCTGCAGTGTCGCAGCAGTGTCACCAGGCTGGTTCTGGCCATCACCTGCCTCAGAAGTTGCTGAGGACATAAGGTTTGCAGACTCCATGCTCCAGCTCCGTGCCTCGGTTTCCCCTTGTTATTAAAAGGGGTGACTACAGCAGAAGCAGCTCACTTTTTGTTCTCAGCTCTTCCAGAGTCCCAGGCAGGGACAGCGAGGCACAGAGGAGGGACAAAGGTTTAGCCCAAGGTAGTCAGTGGCCAGCTCTCCTTCTCACATCGGGGGAAGCTGCCAGGAGCACAAACTCCTGCAGAAATGAGCCTTATGAGGTGAGATGGTCCAGAGAGCATCCTCCAGCCCTGCACCCCTCCCTGCTGAGCTCCCTGCTCAAGCCCTCACCACAGAGGTGGCAGAGACCAGCTGGAGGATCCAGTGGTGCTTACAGAGCTTGTCCCCTCAGACCAAAGGGCACAAGTTCAGGGCAGCGAGCCCAAACCTCACCTCCAGACCCCCCCAGGGGCCTGGGAGCGGGACCAGCCAGGGAGACGCCGGGCGCGGGCGGCCCCTTACCAGAATCCGACAGAGCCGGGCTCACCAAGCTCAGCAGCTCCCGCTCCTTCTCGTAGTCGCCCTTACAGAGGAGCTGCCCCTCCTTGAGCACGAACTCGTCGCCCTTCTGCAGGCGCCGCTCGCAGACGCAGCAGCAGAAGCAGTGCAGGTGGTAGACGCTCTTCTGGGCGCGCATCACCAGCTCGCTGGGCGCGATGGCCTCCAGGCAGCCCGCGCACTTCACTGCAAACAGCCTGCGGGACAAGCGACACGACAGCCTGTGGGACACCCACAGCTGCAGGGACAAGGGACCCGTGCTGGGGACAGGGGCCGCCAGCACAGAGTCGCTGTGTCACCCCCTTGGCGTGGGGGTGGTGTTGAGGGGCTGGGGACAACAGTGCTGGCACCCCACAGTGACAGGGGACGGGCACACTTGTGGAGAGGCTTACAGTTGAGCTGTGGGTTAATGAATAAGGGTTATTTCTGAAAGGAATCTTATCGAGGCCATTGGCCTGGAGAGAGAAGAGAAGAGAAGAGAAGAGAAGAGAAGAGAAGAGAAGAGAAGAGAGAAGAGGAGAAGAGGACCTGCAGCTGGGAAAAGTATTTTCAGAAAAGTCTTGTGAAAAACAGAGGTGTAGATGTTTTTACACCAATCAACGTTATGTTGATTTATTGTAACCAATGAATAAAGTGCAAACTTTGTAGAGGGTATAAAATACAGCTAGCTGTTGTAATAAATGGTATGTTAGCCTTCTGAAATGTAGTGTGTCTATTCATATGTTGTGCCCACCTCAACAGTGACACACACTCACCCCATGCCAATGGGGAGATGCTGCTTTTGGGTGAACTTCAGCAGTTTTGGGGCTTACCATGAATGTGGGCAAGTGAGGAAGCCCCCGACATGCAGATGCTCCAGGTGAAAAAAAAAAGGTGTCAAACCCACCAGCCCAGGTACCACCATCACGACAAGACAGCATCACTTCCACACGGGTTTTATCAAACCAACTCCACGTGGCACCTCCCTCCAGCTCCTGCCTAGACCCAAGGACATGCTGGAGACAGCAGTGGGGTCACCTGTGCCTCTCCACAACCACCTGCAGAAAGCATCCCCACCCTCCCTCACCCACAAACCATCCCACCCCTCTGGCCTGGGTCGCCCCATCCCCACTTGCAAACATATCAGGAATGTCTAATATACCACAAAGTTCTCCAAGACAGCAAGTTTAGGGTTAAGGCCAGTGCCAGACTGAAGACCTGATGTGTCAAAAGGAAAAGGAAAAGCTCATCTTGTTCCTTGACATTGATGTGACAGCGTTTGAGGCATCCCTAATTAAACCGTTCCCAGGTTTCAAGACTCTGGCTTTAGACTTAAAAGCCAATAATAATAACAACAGCAATAACACTTTAGGTTGGAACAGAGCTTTTCTCTCTCTGACTTTAAATGTCCTTACTGAGAATGATCAATGATTTACAGCTGGAAGAAATGAGGTGAGAAGAGCAGAGGTGGCAGCATCAGAGGACTTGGAGGCACCTGGAATTAACCTTAGGGCCAGATACTTTCAGTAACTGGGATGACCAACAGAGATGTTTGAAGGTATCAAACCAGAACCTCTTTGCCACACCCAGATACTTGAGTTCTTGGCTTGGACATCATACAGAAAAAAACCCACTGTTTACCCAGTCGTGTCTGAAATATCTGTGGGAACTGGACAATATTATTCCCCTGTCTTGGTGACTTTGGCCCAGAAAGAGAAGTCAAAAGTCAGCACACATCCTGCAGAGGTTACCTCCGAGCTTTCAAATCCTCTTTTTTTTTTTTTT
>VXBI01004301.1:43085-75959 GCA_013397375.1 Toxostoma redivivum
GCCTTTACAAAATCCCACATAGGAAATGTGCTGAATCAGCCCCATTCTGACAAGCAGAGGACCAGATATATGCAAAACCCTCATGGGAAAAGCATTAGAAAATGGGAATCAGCTGAAAAAGGGCCTGCTCCCTCCCAGGTTTTCCCCAAACAGTTCTGGCAAGCACGAGGGTCTGGTGCAACACTCTCCCCATGGCAGCCAAATCCTGGGCACGCTCAGCAAAAGGTGTCATTCCCAAAGAAGTAGGAAAGGGGTGCTATAAAGCTTTAATAAAACACTATCATCACCACAGGAAGTGGGAAATCATCAAATAAAATGTAGAGGTTAGGGAGCTTATAATTCAACGTATTGCCATTAGTAGCTTTTATTTTTCTACATTCAGCTTTAATTCCCCAAGTTTACCTACAACTGCCTGTCCCCTAAGATGTATTTCCAACATCCCTATGACTTCCCTGGGAAGAGAGGGATGTGTATTCCCTTGAAAGGGTCATTTTTTTTCTTGTTCCAGCTCACACATAACACTGTTAATATTTCTGTAGTCACTTCATCTTTAATTATGTCTCTTTTATGTCAAAGTGGAGGCTATTTGTATTCGTCTGGCAACACATTCTCATCCTGTTTAAATGATGTTTAAGCTCTACTTGTTGGGATTACCAACTGCTCTTGGTAATAAAATATTGATAAAATATTCCATTGCTGCCATCTAATCTTCAGGAATAAATGTGCCCAAAATTTGTTTCCAAGGCACTTATTAGACAGCCATAAACCCTTTGCCAACCAAGCACAGCAGCACCAACCGAGCAGTGGATGTTTCCAAGCCCAAAGCGTGCTGTACAACAGGAAGGTATGAGATTTAGGTAAATGGCTGCCTGATATCAGGCAATCCATTTAAATCCAATTTTAGGTCGCTGAATAAATGACTTTATTCCCAAAGCAGCTCCCACTGAGGGATGCCCTTCAGTCCAGGTGTCCTTCACTGCCCAGTGCAGAACTCCCCCATCCCTGGACAACGTGAACTGCAGAGAAATCCCCATAAAACCTCTTCCACAGTATGAAACCATAAAGAGCTCCTTATAAACACACAATAAACTGAGACCTCAGGCACTAAAAGGTCACAGGCAGAAAAAACACAATCTACCACAGGTAGTAATGGAGAGAGAGCAAAGGGTCTTGGTGTCCTAATTCCCTTGAGACCCAGACTGTGCCAGCTACTCTACAGGGACTGAGAAATAACAACTTCCAAGGATAACCCCACACATGGATGCTGCCCTTTGGGGATAACCCCACAAAGGGTAAAACCTGCACAGATAACCCAGCTGGAACTCCCCTGCTCAGCCTGAGATGGGGCTGAAGGAAAATTCTCTTGCAGCACCAGCTCTAACAATTAATTTAACATTTTAGCCTGAGTGAGACACACCAGCCTGGAACCAGAGAGGTTTTCCTCCATCTCTGGGACCTTCAGCTTCGTGCCCAGCTCCCTCCTGCTTCACTTATGGGATCTTAGGGATGCTTCAGTTCTCAGTAGGGTTTTTTCCCCCCTCTATAACCTGTGGTACCAAAGCTAAGTGAGGTCTGACTGGCAGCACTGGGTTTATTTAGGCAGGCGGGGGGAAGCTGGCCAGAGCACCAGACAGGGAGACCTGCTCAGCATTGGGACACTTGGTGGAGAACCAGGCTGCCACCAGCAGCTCAGTAAACACCTCACTGAAGCACTGACAGTGAGTATTTGTAAATAAAACCAACACATTCAGGTTAGGAGGAACTAAAAACCAACACACTCAGGTTAGCAGGAACAAAAAGATAGTGATGTGAGCAATTTTTATCAATACATACAGCCTTTCGTGTCTGATCTTAAAAGTATTTCTGCTCTTGATTCATTCCCCCCCCCCTTTTTTTTTAAAGTTTAGGTCTCTTTTGAAATGACAATCTGCAGTTTTGAAGCCAAAAGGGGCTGGTGGTGGCTTTCAAGAAAACTTGAAGCAAAATATTTGTGCACTTCCAAAAGCACAGCATTTCTGGCGGCATTACGCACATCCCCAGGATGCAGTCCCATTTCTCCATGCCATTCCTCTTTCCCAACAAAGCATCCCAGACCTCTCCTTTGGCAATTCCCATCCACGCAGCATCACCAAAACCTAAAAATATCGACCCAGGGCCAGAGCCACCTTTGGGATGCTGCAGCCCGTGTCCCTTCCCGATGGCCGGGGTGCAGCCGTGGATTCCCAGCGGAGCCACCAGGGCCCGGTTCCCCCTTTTCCTGCGGAGGTGTCAGGCTGTGAGGGGCCGTGATTGACGGGCGCTTCCCGGCTGCTGTCTGTCTGTCTGCGTGCGCCGCATACAAACGCAGCCCCGCGGAGCCTCCCGGGGCAGCCACGCCGATATTAAATCGTGACGGACAAACCTCAATCGCTGCTTCGGGCTGGGGAAGGTGAGGCAGCTCTGCTTCCCTCCCTGCCTGCACCAGGGATGTGCTGAGAGGGGCAGGGGCAGCCCCTGAGTGGCCCCGCACTGGGATGCTGTGTTTTCCAACACACCTGTGCCCAACTCACTCCATGCTCTTCCTCATCACGGCTCAGGAGGAGCCTGAGCAGAGCCTGACCAACCCACCTAGGAGCTCCAGCCTGGCCACTCAGAGCCATCTCCAAATGATGAATCCCACCAAGGCCATGACCCTGGCGTGGGGATGAGCCAAGGGCCATACACAGCCCAAGGGGCTGGCAGTGAGTGCCAGCAATGAGCCACAGGGAGTGAGGACACAGGATTGAGTTGGCACTTGGTCATCTTCTCACTCACTGCCACTCGCTGCAAGGGGGGACATCAGCACTGGGTCCTGAGAGGCTGGCAGTGGAGAAATGCCACTTGCTGTCAAGCCTGCACCCGTGGCTTGGGAATGAGCCACTGCCCTGCTGCTGCTGGGCTCACGTCACCTTGTCCCTGCTCCAGCCCTCAGGGAGCCAAAGGAGGAGGCAGAGGGCATGGACCATGGCCAAGCAGGAAGGGGGATGGTGCCAGTGAGGGCATCCCCCAGCTGCAGCCATGGGGCACCACGAGGCTCCTCAGCCCTGGCAGGAGGGGTGCTGAGACCATGGGAGCGGTTTGGAAAGAGCTGAGTCCATCTCAGTGCTGTGGAGAGCAGGCTGGCACAGCCTGGGGATGGGAAGCACAACCCAGAGGGAAACTCCACACCAAGGATCCTGGGCACCTCCAAACCCACCCTGTGTCTCCAGGCTCCCAAGCTGATGGAGGAAACTTCCTTCACTTCCCTCTCTGTGCACCCCAAGCCCTCAGAGAGCTCTCCAGTGGGACAGGGGAGGGATGTTTTCCCCGGGGCTCTTCTCCTGACCCTTCCCCGTCGCCCAGCTCCCTCCCCCCCGAGGCGGGCAAGTGTTCGCTTTACTGCCTGGCAACGGGGCCGGGGCTAAGCTTGCTAAAATATGAGTGTTTTTTGGCTGGAGTACCAGAAGGCTGCAGTCCTACAGAGAGAAAAAAATTGAGCACTCCATGCCATGGCTCCAGAAAGGGGGAGAATTAGGTTTCACACCGAGCAGGCTGGACCATGGCATTCTTTAGTTAATGCTTAACAAACGCCCAAACAAAAGCAGCCAACTTCGCTGCATGTTTGTAAAATGTATTCTCAGCAGATTCAGGTTTATTGGAGAATTCACTCGCTCTGCAGCAAGTGGCGTTTTCCTTTTTTTTTTTTTTTCTCCTTTAATTTCCCTTCTCCTCCCTCCCCCCCAGCTCAAGCCCTTCTCATTCCTGCTGCCTGAATGCGTCTTCCAACACTTTGAGGGGACATGGCAACCAGGCTGAAATGGGCTTATTTCCCCCCAGGGGCTGACGTGAGCTTGCCTCCATGGCCCTGGGGTGCAAGATCTCCTGGGGTTCAGCTGAGCTGCTGCTGCCAACAGCGAACAGGGAGTCCAAAAAGCCAAGATTTGGCCTCTGGCAAATTCACCCCGGAGCACTTGGCTGGTGGTGGCTGTATGCTCTGAGATGCCAGGAGAGCAAGGAAGGGAGGTGAAGGCTGAGAGTCCTATTTTTGGCCTCTCTTCACCTCACCCAGCTCTCTCAGGGTCCTAACCCAGTGGTTCTACTCCATCCAGCATCCCACTGTGCCATGCATTCTTGGAGAGCCCATGATGGCAGAGGATGACACTAGGCACAGCTTGCTCTCAAAGGCACAGCCAGTATCGGGGATGGATGAGGTGTGGAGGAGGGGGCAGCCCCATCCAGGGACCCAGGGGCTTTGCAGAGGTTAAATTATGGGGTCCATGCATGGGTGTTCTGCAGCAGCATCCCTGAAGAAGCTCCTGCTCTGATGCAAGTCTCTGGGCCGGTCCCATGTCTCCCCCAGGACCTGGTCCCACGGCAGAGGACACCAATGATGAGGGACACACTGGGGAGCTGGTGGCAGAGAGGAAGGAGGGGGCAACAGAGGAGAGGGGGTTGATGCTGGGCTGTTCAACTCTCCTGCTACATGGGAACCACCTGAGCTTTCCCAGGAAAGGGCACCTTTGCCCCTGACTCCTGGATGGGGTCCAAAAGTGGTCACTTAACACCTCCCGGACCCTCCAGAGACCACGGCGTGACACGCAGGGGCACTGCTACAATGATGGGGTTAAGTAAACAGACAAACGAAGCCTTCCCAGTGAGCAGCCGCTGCCAAAACACACCAGAGCAGCCCTCAAGCCTTCCCTGTATCCAAGTAAAAGGTCAAGCAAGTGTGCATCTTCCAAGGCTGTTTTGTGCTGCTCCATTTCTGATCAAGGACGCACTACTAAGACTTTCACCAGCAAGGTCCTACAGCAGCTGATGGCTCTGTCTCCCCACCCAGGAGCCTGATAAAAATCCTCTGCTTGATTGCAGGAGTGGCCAGAAAGTGATCTCCTGTGCAACGCCAGAAGGCCAAGAACAAAACGCTGATTTTCCTCCCCATTCCCCTAAAGGCTGGCTCTTTTTGTGTCCCCCCACCCTCAATAACAGTGACATCAGACAGGAGTTGGTCCCATCCCAGCACTGATGAAGCAGCAGGTTTTAGAGGCAGGAGAGATGCAGGTAGGAGGGGGAGAGGCACATACAACACCATGTCCAAGCCCAAATGCCATCCCAGTGAATCCCAAGGATCAATCCCACCCAGCAGTTCTGCATCCAAGCGATGCCTCTCCCACCAAGCTGAATTTTGAGCAGCAGCGACCCCCCTCATCCCCCCCATGCCCCCAAGAAAACAAGGATAATTGAAAAACCACAATATCACTAGTCAAATTTAATATTGAGAGTGAGTGAGCGGGAGCCAGAGGTCAGAATTAATTACACCCCACCATATTTCAGCACGCTGCCGCAGCTCCGTGTCCTTTCCTTGGGGAGCACTGCTTCCACAGAGAGGTCGACAGACATTATTAGAAAGGACTGATTTAAACGTACCCCCAGGAGCTTTTCAGCTTGTCTCTTCAGAGCCTTTGTTTGTACTGAGATTAATGGAGAGGCAAATGATGGAAAAGCAAAGTCACCAGGAGCAAGAGGATGTGCCATTGCTGCCGCCACCACTCTGATTTGGCTGGCTTTGTGAGCAGGGCAGGAATGACCAGGAGAGAAGGAAATGCTGTTCATGTCATTCATTTTGTAGATAAAAATGTGAAGATCTTGAGAACTATTCCTTTTTTTTGTTTGTTTTCCAAGAAAAAGATATCCTGGCTGAAACCTCCTGCAGGCTGGCTTTCCTACCCCCTTGGGGATTTTACACACTCGCTGGTTTTTTGACGTGCTGTACCACCGTGGGGGAAGGAGCTATTTTCATTCTGCTCCAGATTAATGTGCTCCTCTTGCAAGTCATTATATTTGTTTCTGATTTTTTTTTAAACCTCCTGTGATGGAAAATTAATGCAGACACAAACCAAAATTAAACCTATTTTCCATTCAGATTTTCAAAAGGGGAGTTACGAAAAAAAAACAAAAATACAAACCAAAGGAAAGACAGAGCATTCAGATCAAACAGAGAAATCTCATTCCTTGGGCACAGCCAATGTTTTACTGGTTCCAGCCCTGAACAACCTGATCCATATCCAAGTGAGCCCTGCTCCAAGCAGAAGGACGGAGAAGATTTCCAGTCCTTTCCAACTCCCTTGTAACCCCACAAATTCACCTCCACCTCGTACCAACAGGTTCAAAAACGGATCAGGCAAATCCAGGGGACTGAGTTCAACACCAGCCTGGACCCACAAGTCCAACCTCACCTTCAGGACCCCCCAAACCCCTGACTGCCCATGGCAGCGTGGGCTCCCCTGGCCTTGTGAGACTTTCCTGGAGCATCACCCACCGAGGCCAGAGCGGGTGATGCTCCAGCTGGGAGCCTCGACTGCTCTCCAGTCTCCTAGGCTACAATCAAGGCTTGCCTTTTCCTTTATTAAACAGAAAACCCACGTTCCCCCCAGGGACTCTGGGAGCATCCAGGGATGGGGCTGCAGGAGCTGCCGTTTCCCAGGCGTTTAAAATTCACGGGGTGTTTGCGCCGACGTGCCGACGCGGCAAATTCTCATTAGGAGGCGGCCAATATCCTGTGGAGCTTCCCGGCGCTGCGGTGGCCATAAAAATCGCTCGGCTGTATAAAAGCTAAACAGAGTAAACTCAGTCGGACACAGGGAGCAGCTGCTTCGGAGCAGCTCGGCAAACAGAGAGCGGCAGGAGCGCGCCGGGCGCTGCCGGCGCAGAGATAGCGCTCTCCCGCCCGCCTTATTTCTTGCCTTATCTCTTATTTCCCTCACCCTCATGCAGGGTTTTGCATAAATATCATCTGCGTGTGTTGCCAAGTTGTTGGGATGGGGTCGGGGGTTTGTTTCTTTCTTTTCCCTCAACAGCATTTCCACAATGGGAAGCAGCTGTTGTGGCTAACAGGCTGCTCCGGAGCAAAAGCTGTGCTCGCATCGAGATATCTCAGAAGAGGCATCCTTCATACATAGCTCCGTGCACTAGAGAGCACTATAACATGTGTTTCCATGAAGTTTGGTAGCTACCCGGCTAAACAGGCGTGCTGGAAATGCCAGAGGAATATGCTCTGGAATGAATGGAAATACTCATCTAAAAAGACATTAAATTTAAGCCATCTTTTTCCCCCCCTTCCTCACTCCACTGAGCTCCTGTTGCTGCTCTCTCGCCCTAAGGATGGGGTTTTGGGAGAAACGAACATTTGGGGTGTGTCTTCCAGCCTCGTGGCACTTGTGACAGGGATGAGATAACAGATGATGGTACATGGGGGGGGATTTCATGATGTCAGTGGTCTGGGGATGCAGAGGCAGAGCCAGTCCAGACACGGGCAGCAGCTCATCCTCCATGATCCCTGCTCCCAAATAACATCTCATACATGAAAAACCAGAGCTCTGCCTTTCATGGGCCTGAGCATCAGCTTCTGGGAGGTACAGAGCATCCTAGAGGGGCTCAGTATTACAGTAAGAGGGATAAAACCACAAGAAAATTTGACTATCAAGAGTTCAAAATTTGCTTGAGCTTCTCTAGAGCTTTTACCTATTCAATCTGAGGAAGCTCATATTTTTAGCCAATGTTCTCTTGAAAATTCAGTAATACACCGATGAAAATCCAAACTTCTCTTTGATTTCTGTGTAGTGAACGCATTCCAAGGTGATTCCAGTAGTCCCCAGAAAAGGCTCTTAACTGATTCCAGTAAATGACAAGAGGTCTCAGATCCTGACACCAATCAGAGGGGTCAATATCCATCACACAGGGGGAAGATGCTCAAAAGGCTCCAAAGTGGCCTAAAGATGCTCAGCACTGGAGCTGGTCAAGAGCTTCCCCATAAAATGATTTTCCTTTGTTCTGCTTGCTCTATTTTATACATATATATGTGTGTGTGTATATATACACATGCACACATACACAGGTGCATGAGGTCTTTCTTTCTGAAGAATCTTAGCTTTACACAGAGATGTTTGAATTTAAAAGCCACGAGCCTAAGTTCAAGTCACACTGCAGGGCTGTGCCCAGGGATGCTGAGCCATCTGGCAAAGAGGGACTCGGGTGCTTTGCTCCATCCAGCCAAAGCCCTGGCTGGATGCCATCTCACCACTCCCTACCCAAAACGTTCTTCTGGAGCTTTTTGATCTAAAAACATTTTTTTTCGCCTTGAACCATTTGGATTTTCACACCAAGGAGTGCTGAGGCACCGGAATGTCCTTCCAGGCAGGAACTATTGATGCTCTTTCCCACAAACCCCTCACACCCCACAGCACCCACAACCCTCCCCAGTGCATCCTCATCATCGAAGCACCAGAGAAGCCTGAGCAGGGATGTGGCAGCAAAGAGCAGAGACCCATACAAGAGGAGACAAGGGTGCAGGGACATCCCTGTCCCCTGTGCCACCGCTGGGTTTATGCCACAGCCACGGCTGCAGGGGTACAGGGACAGTGCCCAGCTTGCCAGGCTACCTGAGACAGGTCCCAGTGCTGTCAAGGCAGCAGGATGAGCTTTGGATGAATTAGATGGCAAAAGCAAACATGCTTTCTCTAGGAAACAGGTTCCTGCCACTCGTCTGCTCAGGGTTATCTCAGCATCAGGGGCAGCAGCCCTTCCCGGCAGCCTCCGGCGGCCATGGAGGCAGGATATTACTTTGTTGCTTATTCATTTTATTGCTTCTCCTTTCTAAATATTTGCTTGGCAGGGGAAGGATTCCCTTTACACCGTATCTGTTTTTACAGGTCAATTGAATTTCTGGTGCTCTCAATCCCTCTTTCCCTCCAATTGCATTTGCAAAACAAATATTGATTGTACCAATTAGCTGCGAACCCCTCGCAGAAGATATCCCAGTGCCTTCATTTGGGAGAAGGCTCTCCCACCAAGTGGATGTGCCAGTGGGATCAGAGTTCCAAATTCCATCCACAGCAATCAGAAATGTGCCCAGGTAGGAGGTCACATCTGACCAACTGATGGGTTCTTGGCAAATCACATCCTTTAAATGAAAACAATTAAAAATAAAGGTTTTCCCTCAAAACATCTTTAGGGTTTGCCTGTGCAGTGCTGGGCTTTTCTGAGCTGCCCCACCAAAAGTAGCAGGCACATCCAAGCCAAGCACTTCATCACACTCCATCACACTGATCTCACTGCTCCGGGTTTTATCTGTGACGTCCTTCAAAGGTTTTGCAAAAACCCACAACTGCCATGGGGAGAAAAGAAAGACACCTTGGTGGATAAAACAGCGTTAAAAACTTGCTGAGTTTCGCTCTGATGAAGTCTAAACAAATGCAAAGAGAACAAGTGAGGTGACTGAATTGCACGGCGGGGATCCTTCACCCTTTGGTGACTGCCACTGGGACAGGGCACGGGCTGGGATGGTGATGCCAGCCCTGGTGTCACTCCAGCAGGCGCTGTGACACAGCCCCACAGCTCCCAACCCACCGGTGGCCACTTGCAAAGCGTTCAGAGCACACTGTTAAATGTGTCCTGCCTGTGTCAAAAGTCACAGCCCAAGGCAAAGGTGCAGGGGGTGCAGGCGGCGAGGCAAGGGGGAGCTGATGGGTGAGCCACGGAGGTGGGACATGGATGAGCCAGCCTGTCTGCAGGAAAGGGGATCACCTTGCTGCAGCAGAGCAGGAGAGATGCTTGGATGGAGAAATCCATCCCAGTGAAGATTCCCAGGCTGCCGGGGATGCCCAGCCTCTAAAAAGCCTCCTTTCCCAGGTCCCACCCCCAAAACAATGCTGCAAATCCCAGAAAGCAAGGCAAGTTCCATCCCCCTCCACATCCCCTGCAGCCCAGGGAAGGCAGATTGCCCAGCCAGCCCGGAGTGCAGGACTGGCCCAGCACCAGGGAGAAACGCTTTTCCCCCCCAAAACGGGGGTACTTTTTTCTCCACATTTCTCTGAGTGAGAAATGGGTGAGTTCAGGTTCCCACTGCAGCACTGGGGTAAAATGAGATAAGAACACAGAGCAGTGGCCCCCCAAAGCCAGACCAGGGTGCAGAGCCTGATACCCACGGGGGGTCAGGTCACTCCAGCAAGCTGGGCTAAGGCCAGGACAGAGCTGTGGATGTGTAAGATGCTGACACACAAATATGAGCCAGTCCATGATGACAGCATGCACACATCCAGCGTCCCGGGGTGGAGGGTGGGAAGCAGATGCCTGGTTAGAGAAAGGAGGGACCAGCCACAAACCACTCATGCTCCTCTGCAGCTTGGACAAGGATGAGGCTGTTTGGCTCCATGTTTTGGGGCCAGGCCCATCTCTCCAGTTTAAAGCAGCTGAACTGAGCCCAAAGTCTCATTGAGTCAGCCTGCCTGGAGCTGGTTCTGCCATCAGGCTGTTTCATCCCAACATGAAGCCAATGTTCCCAATTGTGGCTACCAGGAGCTCAGGGTGAGAGACAGAGGAAGCAGCACCCTGAAATGGGTAACAGCAGGTGCTGAAGGCTCTGTGCCCACAGCTTGGAACTGGGTGAGAATCCCACCTTTTCACTTTTCCTCTGACACCACCTCCCATTTTAAACTGATCTCCCTGGGCTGCACTGGGAATGGGAGCTCTCAGGCTGGCAAGTCCCACAAGCTTGGAAACAACAAAGCAAAGGCAAAAAGCTTGGTATTCACCCTCAATCCATGTCAAATGACACGATGGGAAAGCCAAGGTCAGGAGCAGTAATTTGTTTTGCCAGCCCGTCTCCTGGACACACAGAGCAGAGGCAGCCTGAATCCTCCTCCCTCGTGTGCCCCATTCCCTCCTGGTGGCATCCCTAAGAAGATGTCACCGTGCCACCTCCCAGCCTTGCTGAACCCCCTAAAGGTCAGCACCAAAGGCATGTCCACCACATATGGTTATCAGTTCTCCGTGGGTCCATCCATCCCTCCACTACAGCTGGGTGAACAATTCACAGCGCATAAATTTATCTAGCAGATCTCAGCCCACGTGCTGTTTGCTAACAGTCTGTGGAGAGGCTATATTTTATCCCTTTGGGTTTCTTGGCCAGCATTCAAGCTCCTGACCCTGATTTATTCGCAATCGGTCAAGAGCCACATTTCATCTCCATGGGCCACGTCTGCACAGAGCTATTCGGAGCACGTGGCTCCATGTCCCACAGCAGAGCCAGGACACCTCGCCACAAGGCAGCCCCAGCTCCCTGCAGCACCTCCAAGAGGCGAGCAGGGGGCTTTGTGTTCAAAAATAGGCCCTGCGGGGGCAAACCCTGCCTGCTGGGAACAGCGTGGCCGGGACAAACCGCGCCTCTCGTGCGCACGAAGGCGATGAGAGCTCCAGATGCCGGCCCGGGCTGGCTCCCCGCCTGCCCTCATCCCCTCTCCCCATCTCTTTGCCCACCTCTCTGCCTATTTATAGCCATGGAAGACCTTTGCACAGTGCCCGAGCAGCCAGAGGGTTGAGTGTATAGGCGGGATGGCAAATGTCACCCTTCAACTTTCCAAAATCCTTTCCCTTCTCCCTCCCAAGGGAATCACCATGGAGAGCCAGTCATGACCCTGCTTTTGGGACAAATCCTTGGGACCAGCCAGAAAGTGTCTCTCAGAGCTGCACCCATCACCAGCCTGGCCGTGGGGGGGTTGATAAAGCACCCTAAGCTGGGTCTCTGCAAGTCCTTCCTAGGGGAGCAATGATGGGAGATTGATGGGAGATGATGGGAGAGGTACAGAGGAATCTGAAGGATTCAAGGAAAAACAGTGAAGCATCAGGGTTAGTATTGTGCAGGATCACAGTTAGCATCAGCCCTATCTGACATCTTCATTGGCAACTGCAATTAGGGACTAATTAGCATGTTAATAACATTCGTAGAAGATAATAAACTGGAGAGGATGGAAGGGAGCAAAGCAATCTGAAGGGGACCCCGGAGAGATTAAAAAAAAAAAATAACAAAGGAAATTCAGCTTGGAAAAATGCAGCTTCTGCAGTTCAGGGAAAAAACATCCGGAGCAGATGCTGCGGGAGGAGGAAGGCGGGAGCAGGGAAGCAGAAAGAGGCTCGGTGTGGGAGCACAAGGGGAGGCAGCCCCCTGCTTCCCTGTGAGCCAGGGCCTGGGGCTGGAGCAGGGCAGCCTGCATGGCTTCACCAGGCAGTGGGAGAAGGACCAGCACCTAATGGTGGCAGAGCATCCTGCTGGGGTGGGCTTTTCTTGCAGGAAAAAACAGTACCCTGAGGAGAGCCACTAAACAGAACTTGTCTTTTTCCTGGAGCTGTTTCCCCTCACACACCTTGCAAGCCCCACTGCACAAACATCTTCCCTCCTGGCTCCCAGGTGGATTGGCCACACATGGGAAGGTGAGAGGTGGCAGAGCTGTCACCTCCCCCCCTGGGTGGGCAGGCAGGGGGACAGCAGTGCAGAGCTGATGGCTGTGTTCATGCTACAAAAGGAGACCCCCACACCCCAGCTGGGCATGGGAGCAATTCCTCTCCTCCTCTGCAGAGCCTCACAGTGCCTCCAGCTCTCAGTGCACAGCCTCTCTTGACCAGCGTGATGTGCCAGATGCCCCTGTCCCCTGTAAGGCTGAAGCCCCCCTTGTCTCCTCCATCACAAAACCCCCCAGATCCAGTGAAAACTGCCCCATAACTGATGGGACATGGGATGCAGGGTGGACCCTGAGGGTGGGACACCTTGGTGATTCCTGTCCTACCATCTCTGATAGTCTACACGTAGTAGTGAAATGGATAGATCTGTTTTCTTGTAAGAAAATCCTGTAATTACTCAAATGACCAAAGTGAGGTAACCAGAGTGCCTTTCTTACAGGGATCCTCGTGGACCTGCACCTCCTGGCACAAACCACGTGGATGCAAAACCAGGCAGGATGCAAGCACTCACAGTGGGGAGGATGATGGGGTGGCAGCCTCTCTCACACTGCTCTGGGTGTCCTGGGAGACACAAAACAAGCTGCACAAAGCCTCCCTCCAACAGCAATCCCAACCTCTCCATCCCCATAGCAGGAGAGACTTTGCCCAGCCCTGAGAGGCAGAGGGTGAAGAGGAGAGCTCAGACAGGCTCGCCTGATTTTTGCAGCTCTGCTGCACCAACAGCTCCTTGTGCCAGACAAAAAGCAGCAGCCAGCAGCACTGCAGGAAAGGGCTGGGCCCATTAAAACCCCTTCATCCTGAGACACAACTGCTCCCTTGCTTTCCAGCTGGAGCCCTACAGCACCAAACTCCCCAGCTGGGCATCCGTGGGAGTCCCTGTCTCCTCTCCCAGTGCCTGATAATCCAGGCAGCCCGACCAGGACCTGAGTCACTGTCACTTGTCCCCACCACCTGGCAACAAGGAAGGTCACACCAGTCATGTCACGGTGTCCCCTCTGAACAGCTGCTGTCACCCCGGATGTCTGAGCACTCCAGCCCTTCCCTGGAGTGTTTGGAGGGTTTAAAAGTACAACCAGTTCAAAGGAAAGCCCGAATTCTAACCCACTAGGACTGGTGCTTCAGCATGCAAGAGCTCTGGGCTGTGCAGCTGCCCCACATTGGGAAGGGGCAAGAGTTTTACTGCCCAAAGGGGAACTGAAGTGGTTCCTGATGCTTGAGTACTTGGAGGCAGGCAGGGAGGAGGGGAGAAGCTTTTCCATGATTTGTGGGCTGTTCTCAGGCTGTCCCTGCTGCCAGGTCTTGGGCAATTTGATGACTTTTGTTGCAAACTGGAAGAACAGGAGACATATGTGAAGGAGGAAACTTGCATTCCTCTCGCCTAAGAAATCCCTTCTCACTTTCCCCCAAATCACACATACACCCAATCCCAGCCTCTCTGGGCTGGCTTGGACACCAGCTCCCCTCCCACACCCAGATGACCTATTCGTCCAGAAATGGCCAGGGCCGGCGGCTGGGGCGTTATCCTCTCCTCCTTCCCTTCCCATGTCCTGCCTGCACAGCCCTGCTGACAGCCAGGGCAGCCAGGGGAACCCTTCACCTTCCACTGCTGAGCCAAGCAATGGAAAACACCAGATAAAGACAGCCTCTCCCAGCAGCATCAGTGCAAAGGGGACCCCAAGCCCCCCAAAACTCACCCCAGCCCCTCCACAAGCTGCATGCCAAGCACCTCCACACCTCCTCCTCCAGAGACATCTCCAGTGGCTTGCAAACATGGATGTTGCATTTCTCTGTCCCTATTCCCAGAAAATAATCCACACCTGGCACTCTCTGCCTCTAAGAATGGTGATCCCCAAAGCCAGGCAGGGATGTGACTCGCTGGGTGGTTGGACACAGTGGCGGACATGGCACACCATGGATTTCTACAGCATGTCCCCTCCTCAGGTGACTCCTCTGTCCCTGGAAGTCCTCTGTGGGATGCAGAGGTGGGAAAGGACTCACACAAAGCTGAAACACAGCGGTGACATCACCACCTCAGTCCACAAGGCTGTGTATGGGCAGGCAGAGAGCCAAAGCCAGCCTCAGTCCCTGTGAAAACCTGCAGGGAAGGAAGGCACCAGGAGGAAAACCATCTGAGCACGGACAGAGCCCAAACCAAAGGCACACAGAGCCCTTGGGTAGGGAACCAACTGCTGACAGATCCTCCCTGCTCATTTCCACAGTGGTTCCACTGAAGCCTAATGCTGTCACCTGCTGAACACCTCATGGGCTGATGCCTCCTGGGTGACCAATGTCGAGTGACCTGTGTGCTGCCATCATGGAAAGGTCCCTCCAAGCCACCTCCTGAGAGGGAGAAAGGAAGGGACTGCTTTTAACACAGCCTTGTGACCAGCACAAGGTAATTCCCACCTCTAACTCTGCATCACAGAAAGCATCCATGAGGCTGATTAAAACCTGCCTGCAAAGGAAAATCCAGTCCCCCAGGGCCAGTCCTGGGGAGCATCTCACTGGCGAAAAGGTGAAGCTGGGACCTCACAGGAAAACTGTGGGGAGAAGCCCAGCAGAGCTGGGTTAAGCAAGACCCTGCAGTCTGGCCACGGGGCGTTTGCCTCTGCAATCTTGGCTTTGCAACGGGTTCACAGGTCCATTTAACAAAGTGAGACAGAAAATTGGACGCCAATGCCTGCTCAGTGCAGGGAGAGCCACCCTGCTCCAAGCCCATCTCATCAGGGCCTCCTGAATTTCTTCCCCCTGCCTTTTAAATGGAGAATAAAGACAAACCCCAAGCTCAGACCCAGATCAAACACAACCTCACACGTGGCCAAGAAGAAAGGCCAGCAGAAGAAGTGGAGCAGGGTCCTCACATAGAGTTCTCCATCCCCATTTCCACACCCAGATGAACACAGGGCTTCCCGGTTGGGGTGGGACTCTTCTGGGTAAGAGGAGAAAAAGCTCCGGGGTGGATCCCACCACTTCCTATTCCAGGAAGGCCAGAACCCCTTTGAACTCTGTCCTTCTGCTGGAGAGAGTGAAATGCAGAAACACACACCCCAGTGCTAATTCAGACTGACACCTTCCCCAGTGTCAAGCGCTGGCATCCTGAAAACATCACCGAGCCGTGCGTGTGCCAGGCAATTCCACAACAGAGGGACAAGTGGGATGGGATCTGCTGCAGCAACATTACCAGGCAGACAAATAGCAGCCACTAGATTTGCTCTTTCAAGCCCCAGTGCCTTGCCCCAGGCAGCCAGCAAGACTATTATTAGGACTCGAGGCAGCCTGGCCTCTGACTGCTCTCCCTGCAAGCGCTGCCCCATGGAAGGATGTGTAATTCCCACCACGGTATCCTCATTGCATAGATATTGGATTTGGGAAACACTATTTTTTTTTTTTTTGCTGCAGGCAAAACAGCTCCTTTCCCACACCTGCCCTTTCAAATGAGAGCGGTTTAACACTGTTTGCAGAGCTAAAAAAAAAAACCCAAAAAACAACAAACCATCGGCATCCCTAAAGCTGGCCTGGCCCCATCCCTCTGGAGTGGGGAGAGCTGTGGAAGAGCAAAGCAGAGGAGGTAGAGAGCAAATGAAAGGCGTTGCTGGAGGGGGCAGGCAGCAAACAGCCCCACACGCCAGCATCTCCCTGTGAAATAGCTCAGCAGCCCCCTCCCGAGCTGGGGAGCTGGCAAGGAGGGGCTGGGGCCCCCAAAAACCTGCAAACAGCTTCAGGACTGCTCATGGCAGGAGGGAAGAGATGGATTGTACACTAGGGCAGGTTGTGAAAGCCAGATAGGCACCGCCTCCCTCTCTCTAACAGTTAAAATATCTTTGTGAAGCATCTCCCTGAGCTGGGCTGAGCCCAGCAGAGGCACAGAACTACTCAAGACACTCCCACAGAAGGCAGCAAGGCACCCCAGTGCTGCTGCAGTGGGTGCTGGCAGCCTTAGGCATCCTCGACCCAGCACCACCAGCCCCATCCCAGGCTGCTCCTCCAGGAACCCCTGTGGCTTTACAACGCCCTTTTGAACCTAACAGGACCCCATTTTTCTCCCCAATGTCACATGTGAAACAAACCCTGCGATAATCTCATTTTCCAGGTTGTAAACTCACACATCAGTGGATAAGGACACGTGGGGGCCTCCTCTCACCACGCTGCTCTGATGATCTCAAGGCCCTCGATGGGGAATCGTGCCCGGTTTCTGCAAACTATGATCTAACCTAATTCCCTCCATCCCATTACTTCAGGATTTACAACACACAACCTCCCTTGAAATGGTTTCTGGTAAATTCTTTGAAAGCTCTTCTGGTCCTCACATCATTGTCAGGGTCAGCCAGGCATTAATGGCAAAGCATTTATGCGCCAGGTAACTCCTTCCCCAGCAAGAGAGTTTGCTTATGCTTTTTAAATTCAGGAAGCAATTAATAGTTGCCACAAAAGCAACCAGTGCTTGTCTTGGGTGAGGGCCATGAAGGCCTGACTTGCCCTGGGGAATTCTGATGCCTCTATCCCAGCAGGCACCTTCCAGGAGTGTGGTGGGTGCAAAGGTAAATCCTGAATAGTGGGTACTTGATGCTGGGAAATCTTCAGGCTCCCTCTCACCTGAAGAGCTGTGACTGCAGCTTCCTGAGCCAGCTCGAGGTGACCATTTCAGGGAACAGCACTGCCAGCATCAAACAAACACAAGACCTGAGCATCTTCTGTTTTTTTCCACTCTCTAGGCAAGGACTTCATTGAACTCCCTGACTTTGGGATGTGCAGCTTCAAAAGCCAAAAGGTCACAGATAATGCTGTGGATGAAGCCAGAATCCCAGCAGAATCCGTGGATCTGATAGAAAGGTGGAAAACTTTGGTCCCTGGAGCTCAGCATCCTCTGCTCACACTCTGCTCACCCAGTCCCTGGAGTCCAACAGTCTATTCAAACCAAAAAAAAAACTGCTCCCCAGAGCCCAGCATTCTCTGATCACACCGAAAACCCAGTCCCTGGAGCCCAGCATCTTCCACTTACACCAAAAACCCTGCTCCCCAGATCCCAGCAAGCTCCACTCACACACAAAAAATCCCCAAACTCTGCTCCCCAGAGTCCAGCTGACACCAAAAAAAAATCCCTCTAGCTCAGCATCCTCCACTCATGCTGAACAACTGCAACACCTGGAAAGCAGAGGCAGAGGCATCAGCACAGCACAGTGCTTCCTCCCTCCTGTCCAGCACAGATGTCTCTCAGGGAGAGAGGATCCACTCACTGCCTCCCACTAAAATCATCAGCCAGCTATGGAGATCCCCAGGTTTTAGGAGACATCCCTTTCCATGCTGGCCCCCTCACAGCCATCAGAAAACAATGATTTCCAGGCTCACCCCCTCTGCACTAGACTTCAACCAGCTGCAGACAGGCCCGTGCATATCCTCTTCCTAATCCTTCATGCACAATCCCTAGACAGTCCCTGGCTTTTATTATTTTCTGGCAGGAGAGAGCACCACGTTAACCCCTGTGTGCAGGCTGCAGCCTGAGCATCTCTCAGCACATCCCAGCTTGGGTCCAAATTATAAATGAAACGTTTGTGTAACAAGAGAACTGGTGAGGGCCAATTGCCCACTAATACTTGAAACCTTTAATTCTTATTTAACAGCCTGTCCGAACAGTCCCTTCTAATTCCTTGATACAATGATGGGCCTAAAACATTTATTTACTGATAAAGACCATGGGAGGCTCTTCCCATTGGGATGGATGTGCTTTCCTGTGGGGGGCTGGGAGCCATGGGACAGAGCAGGCATCACTGGTTATTCAGACCCTGCACTCCTCACCTCTGCCAGACCCTTCTCTACTCAGCCGCTCCCTCTGCTTCAGGGATACAAGATAAATTCCTTACTGGGACATGCTTTAAGACAAGGAGAAGGAGGGAATATTGTCTGTAAGTATCCTGGAATGTCTTGTCACTGGCAGAATGCTGCAAAACTCTCAGGGAACAGAGCTGGTATCCCAGGAGCATATCCTGCAAGGAGACATCCTGAGATGTGGGCTGCAGCCTCTCCAAATGGGAGAAAACAGCCTCCAGCTCCAAGCCTGAGCTCCTGAGGGGACAGAGGCTGTGGCCCAGGAGGGAGCAGAGCCCAAGAGAGGCACAGAAGGCAGGAAGGGCTGCAGCAGGAGCTGCCCCAAGCTCAGCACTGACCTTGAGGCGCAGGGCAGGCGGCTGCCGCGGCTGGCATCGTATGACCTGTTACAAAACACGGCGGGCTCTGCTCAGAGGTTACACACTGCAGGACAAATTTAACACCCCAGAGCATTCCCAATCCCACTGGAAGAATTCCTGGCAGGGGCTCAGTAATCGCCCACTACTGTAAGTGGCCAAGTGCCACCGCATTGGTTTGGCTCCACACACACAAGGAGGACCTTGTTCCTCCTGGAGGGAGAGATGCTTCAGCTGATGGAGGACACCAGGCAAGAGGATGAAACCCCCAGGGGCAGGTGGGCCTTGAAGCAGAGAGCAAAGGGAATGTGGAAAAGATGCTGCTCCCAACGCTTTCACTTTTTTGAGAAAGGGCTGCAATTAAAAATTTGCATTGAAGCCTGCCTGTGCAGCTCTGCCATGAAGGGATCCTTGGGGTGAAGGATGAGAGCATCATCACTCAGAAGAACAAGCAGATGGAATGAAGGCACCTCAAAGGATGCCCAGTCCAGAGTCCAATACCAGGGGACTTCCTGGCCCAGTCATGAGGAAGAGAGGCTCAACAGGAGGAGAACTTGTCCCTGCTGCCCTCCTCCCAGCCATACCCAGAGCCACACCAGCTGTTTTTGGAGATGGAGCAGATGGATGCTGCTCCAAAGCAGCAGAGCAGGGGAAGGTGCAGGCCAGGCAGGGTGAGAGAGCCTCTCCCTGCAGCAGATCTGGTCCCTCCTCCTTCTCCTTCTCCTCCTCCTCCTCTCCTTCCCTTTCCTTTCACCCGGCCCCAGCCCCGCATTTCTGGAGCAGCAAGAGTCAGCTCTGCCGGTGCTGCTGAAGGGCCCCGAGCCAAGCCCGGCTGTAACCTCAGGATAAAAACATCAGCTCGGAAACACAGCAACGGGAAAAACAGACAGGCGGCCACGTGTGTGCACATGAGGGCTCCTCCACCAGGACAGCTCCCACTCCAGCACTGGGGTTTGCACTAATGAGCAATTTGGACTCTTGATTCCAGGGGAAGAGGGTTTGGTGTTTCCTCCCAGCCCCTGGGAACACAAATCCAGGACCTGCTGCTCCTATCCAGTGCCCACCCCTGTCCTGGCCAGGCGTTGCTGGTGAGGATGCTCAGGTTGGGTGGGGCTTTGGGTGCCCCCAGCAGCTGATGTTGAGAAAAGCCCAGGGTGGGAGCACCAGCCTGGAGGTGATGGAGCAGTGACAAGATGTCAGAAAATGTCGTTGGGCCAGTGGCTATTTTTATCTGCAAGGACCAACACTTAATACTCTCCTATCTCCCACAAAATGTCACTTGAGCTCCAGCAGAAAGTTTACACCACTTGCAGACAAGGGCTGAAACCTGAGCATGTAATCCCTGCTCCAGTCAAAAGTTTTAGTGGGATTCGCAGCGTCTGGACAGGGGAAGCTGAGAAAAAAAAAAACAAAAATCCTTCCCCTGAGAAATGATGGCTGAGGCAGCAGAGATTCAGGACAGGCAGGTCCCCTTCTGGCACCATGTATTCCCCTGCAGAGTCACCTGCCACATCTGCAGGCCACAAGGCACTTTGTGAGCCCTGCAGCAACCTCACTAGCTCAACCAGAATTTAAGTACCCTAAAAAGGGTCTTCAGCAGAATGGGGGACAGGGGAAGCACGGCATTCACCCCCCCACTCTCTAAACACCACAGCCCCAAGGGAGATGGACGGGAAGGAGTCAGGCAGAGCCCACAGAGGGGTTTTGCAGAGGGTCCACATCAAAATATCACCCATCTTGGCAATTCCCCACTCTGCACCAAGCATCTCTAATTACTTCAAACACTCCCCCCTCTCCACTCCCACCTCCTTCCCTCTCACCCTCAAGGCCAGACCCCTACGTGCCTGGGGTGTAAGGAAAGGAGGCTTCCCTCACTTAATAAAGCCAAGGTAGAGCAATGCTGTTATTAACAGGAGCCTGCCCACGGCTGGAATATTGCAGCAGCAATCCCAGGGGAGCACCCCAGCACTGCCCTGACAGCAGATGCAATAAGGCAGCCCCAGCACTGCCCTGTGATATTGCAGGGAGTGCAAACGCCAGTGGGTCCCCCCTTGCATCACAAACAGAGTATTAGGGATGAATGGATACCCGGTCAGCCATGGAATAGCTGAGATTTGGGACAGCACCCTCCAGAGGGCTCTTCCAGGAGGGGCAAAAGAGCAGGGGTAAAAAGAGCTCCAGGCATGGTAAAACATGGTGCAGCACAGAGGTGCTGAAAAAATCAGGGTACCATGCTAAAGGCCTCCATGGAAACCCACAGGAGGCGAATTTTTTCCAGGGATAAAAGGCACAAGCCTGTGTGTGTCTTGGAGCTGCCCCCAGCTGCCCCCAGGAGGTTTTTTTCACATCAAGCTGTCTGTTTTTTAAATTAAAAAGACTGGGCAAAGCATTCAGGATGGAGGTACAGGCAAGGAGAGGAGCCAGCAGAGGATAGGGCTGGATGAGCCCTGCTGGGCTTTGCAGCCCCTGGAAATGCTGCAGGATGCTGAGGAAAGGGGATGGCCATGGCTTCCCAGAGGGACACACAACACCTTGGAGGAATCAAATAATAGACATTGCCAAGGAAAACCCACTCCATTAGCCCCAGAAATCTTCTCTTACAGCAAGGAGTGGGGTAAAAAACCCTGGGGAATATACTGGAGAGGCAAAACTCACATTCCTGAGATGGCCAAGAAGTGATCACATCTATCTCCCTCCATCTCCAATTCCTAAGATCCATTTCTGAAGCATCACCAGCCAAGAAACTCTGGTTGGTTGGACGTGGTTAAAGCGAAAAACGCACACAGAAAACCTTATAGCTGAAACTTAAATGGTCTCCACAAACATCTTGCATATTTTCAAGGACACTAAGGAAATTCACATTTTTTCCCCCCATATTTTAGACTTAAAAAAATGCCTCGAGGGAGAAAGTTATTTAGAACTACTTAGGAAATACAAAGGATAAAAAAGCCTGTAATTATTTCTCTGCCAAGGGCTTGTCAGTTTGAAAATCCCCGCTCTTGAACCACTAATCCTCATGGAAAAAAAAATGCAGCTTCGGCAAGATGCATCGCTGGTTGACTTTTGCTGCACTTTTCTGGCACGAGGGAACTAAAGGGAAAGGCGTAGGTTTGGGTGTTGTTTCAACAGCACCTTTCACCCACAATGTGCCTGATACATGTCCCTGGCTGACAAAGGAGACCTGCAAAGCATCACCCCAAAATGAGGCTGCTCTGCCTAGGAATGGTGCTCTGCAGGCATCAGGCCGGGGAGGGAAGGATCACGGCTGATGCTTGGAGACAGAAGTGCCAAAACAGGCAAAAATAAATCAGTTCAAGGTGGGGGTATACTTACTTTAAAAGCCAAGGATTCAGGGAGTTCCTGGGATGTTTTGTTATGTGGTTGGAAATAGCATAAAGACATTATTGGCAGGGAAACTGCACTTCCTCTGGAGGGTGGGGATGGGCCATCCCAGCAGAGCTGGGATTTGGGCCTCTGGTTTAGCAGCCAGATTCATCACTTCACATCTTCCTGCCTGGATAAGGATAGGTGGCATCACCTCTGAACCTGGCTGGCCATGGAGAAACAAAACAGCGCCATGGAAATTGTTGTGTCCCACACAACAGCATCCCAATGACCCTCCCAGCCTGGAGCATCTCCCACAGGAGCTGGGTGAGCCACCCAGGTCCTTCTGCACACCAGCACCAGCACCCACCCACTTGGGTTTGGGGCTGCACTGGGCATCTGGCACAGCAGGGCCCAGAAAAACTTTGTCCCTAAAGAAGAAGAGGAGTCAGATTCTGAAAGGAGACACCACCCAAAATCCTCCATCTTGTCCCATACCTATTACTACACTATAAAAAATCTCAAATTTAAAACCCTTCACCATGTGAAATCACACACTTCTATTTAACTACACACCCATGACTTTAACTCCATCACTCACATTTGGGAGCTTTTTCCAAGGCCTCAGGTCAAAAGCAGTGTTCTCCAGGGCGTCAGTGTCAGAAAACACAGAAAGCTCAAAAATTCCAGGTTTCAGGAATACAACAGTCCCTGTCATGGGAAACTTTCCCACTGCCAAGGATAAACATCTCACCTGGAGCTGCATTCACCACACAGGGCCCCTCACCCATCTTCACCCATCTTCACCCATCTCTGATGTCTTCTTTCATTACTTTTTCCCAATCCACCTCCATAATAGCTCCTCCCATCAACATGGGGCTAAAGTCCTTGAGGTAATGCATGCAGGAAGCCCCTCCTCCTTTCTGGTTATCCCTCCTTCCCAGATCCAGAGGTGAAACAAGCTCAGACTCAAGAGCCCGACCTACAAGACTTGAAGCTTCATTAAACTTTTACACCAGTCCACTGAGGTTGCTCTCTCAGCCTCATAATTACAGAGGGTGCAGAGGAAAGGAGCAGCATCCACCTGGGCAGGCATCAAGAAGTTTCAGGCACTTAATGATTTCCTAACCAAGCTCCCACATCCAAAGCACTGTTTAAAAGGATCTGCTCGATACCACTCCTGCGAGCTGCTGGGCAGAGGAGATGCCAAGACATCAATAATTCAGGATTTCAGCTCTCCATCACCAACCCAGCACAGGGGAGACTCCAGACACAAAAGCCTGAGCCTTCCCACCACTCCAGAGTCCACAAACATCCAAGCCAGGAGGATGGCTGGGTTCAAGGATGCTGTTCAGGTGAGCAACATCTTGCTCTCCCTGCAGCCAAAACCTGGAGTTCAGCATTTCCATGGGGCAATTCAGACCCTGGCTTGGCTGAATCCTGTGTGAGCCTCTTCTTCCCCTTCAGCCCTTTCAGGAACCTACAGAAAGTGGCTGGTGAGGGGAAAGGAGGCTGTCATCCCCTCCTCAGCACCCAGCCCAGGGCTGGGGTCCTACACACCTGACAACAGAGCACAGCTGACATTCCCTCCTCTCCTGCTGACTCTCCAAGATCAGAAATGGAAAAGATGTCCGGAAAAGATGTCCCTTGGAGCATGTCAGAGGGCAGTTCCAGCCCAGGCTCAACACAGAAATCATCAGACAGGAGTTTTGGGGTTGTTCCTCAACAAACACCCACCTCAACTACCAGCACCCATTAATTTATTCATCTCAATCACCCCTGTGGAGGCCACTGCAAACAAGTGGCATTGCCCTCCTCCCATTTAGATAAATCACTGCAGGGGTTAACAACCCTTCTCATAGCCAAGATGCAGTTTTCCAGAATTAAAGGCTTAGCAGGTCCAGCGAATTCCAAGCAGAAATTTTGCCAACAAAAGCATCCCTATGATTTTACAATGGCAGGGGTTGGAGGCAAGAAATGACAACACTGACTCTTTCAAATAAAAAAAGCTGCTGCAGCTGAAAACTGCCTTCAGGTCCTTTAACCTGTTTCTGTCTCCTTTCCAAATTTTTCCAGCCAAAAGCTTCCCAGTAGCAAAGAGAAAATTCTCACCTTCCTCTTCCTGCTCAGCCACCTTGGGCGATGCTACGCAGCAAAAAATCAACTTACAGCGTGGCCCCACTGGCCCCAGGCAGGAAGGAAGGAGTCCTTGGACACACAGGCTCCAGGTCCATGCAAGGATCTCTGAAGCACAACATCAGAGGAGAGGATGCACCTCCCAAAGAGATCAATTGCATCCAAACAATGGATTCTCCAGGAATCGCCCTCGCCTCTTATGCTTTTAAGACCCCACTTTGCTCCCTTACAGGGCAGGGAACCTTGCCCAGAGGGATTTCAGGGGCTCCCCACCCCACTGAGATGGTGGTTGTCATTCCAGAGGAACAGGGGAGGGGGATTTCGCACGGTGGCAGTGGGGGCGGGGGACAATGGGCCGAGGAGTGATGGTCCCGTGAAAAGGGATTTGTTCCGCTGTCAAGGATGGCCTTAGGAAATGAAGCCACGAGGGAAAGAGAGGGGTAGGGAGCAGAGAGAGACAATGTAGGGACAGCAGTGACAGGGAGACAGCTGGGGAGGATCAGTGCTGAGCCCTGATGGGCTCGCAAAGCGCAGGGACTGGCTGAGGAAGCGTCCTGCAGCATCCTCTGCCCTTCCAGGCACTCGCCCCAAGGAAGAGCAGAACCTAAGATAAATCTTCAGGAAACTGAAGGAAACTTCAGGAAACTTAGTTCAGTAATAATGTACTTCTCCTGACTGCAAATTAAAATAGGTCCCTTGCAATGACCCCAAAATTAGCCCAGCTGGTTAGAGCATGGTGCCAATAACACCAAGGTTTGGGTTTGGTCCCTGTCTGGGCCATTCACCTGGGATGGACTTGATGATCCTTCTGGGTCCCCATCTCAGACAATCCTGTGAAATATTAGCATCCTGTCTCCATGCAGGGAGAACCACTCATCTGCAGCCACGGAGCCACAGGGACCCTCCGACATCGCTGCCTGCTGGGATACACAGGAGAGGGGCTCTCCTACTGATTCGTGCCTTCTCCTACCAATCTGTACCTTAATCATGCCAATTTGTGCCTGGGAGGAGCTGCAACACAAACTCTGGCTCACCTTTGGTCAAAGGTAGCCCAAGGTGGAAAACACAAAGGCGAATATGACATAAAAATTAGGCAGATCGGGAGAGACACAGAGGATTCAAATCCAGCATTCAAACTTGCCCTGCAAGATGCTGTAAGCATTTATGATGCTGAAAGAAGCATTTTTAAGCTAGATTTGTATTTCCAGCTCCATTTCATGGGTGACAGAGCCAACTCTCAGTTCTTTCTCTTTCATGCAACCATGATCCAGGCACTAGTGCAGAAGACCTGACCCCAAAAAACAAGATCATATTCATGGGTACTCGAAACACTCTACTGAAAACAAGTAGATGCATGCAAATACAGTGCAGCAGGAGAAAATAAATTCTTTGCACTGAACACGACATGATTTCACCCCTGTACTCAAAAACTCACGTGTCACCCTCCTGAAAGCTCCAACTTTGGTGGGAGAAAGTCCCATTTTCAGCCAGCCAGCCTACATAATGTGCAACACCTGAAGGAACCCTGACAAGCTGAGGAAAGTGGTCTTTTGTTAATAAGACCCCAGAAAAATCCCAGATAAGCAAGAAGACAGAGCCATCAGACAGAAAACCCCCCAGGTAAAGGGAACTGGGTGCCATGAGCCCAACACTGTGCCCTGCACACCCCGGCACGGCACAGCTCAGCCCGCCCCACGCCTTTTGCAAAAGCTTTGGCATCTGGCTGTCCGTAAATATTTGAGGTGGGAAGCCAGGAATTACAGAACCCCTCTCCTGGGCAACCAAGGTTTGACCATCTTAAAAAGAAAAAACAACCCTACAAAAACAAACAGCAAACCTCAAACAGAGCTGCAATGAGATGCCTGCTGGTTTCGCAGAGACACGTAAGAAAACACGGGTGCATCCTTTGCCCCTGAGGGCCAGCAGCCCCAGGAGAAGATAACCACGGACCAGCTGGATTCTTTCTGCCAGGAAGCAGGATTCCATCCAGGATAAAAGTACTGAGGAACAAAACTATGGGTTGTCATAGAGTCTGCCACGACAGAGAGAGCTGCTAGCCCCCCTCACCTCTCCCCTTCTAAAATCTCAAATACACAGAAATTCAAATTTCTCATGGAAACACGTTCATACTATTAAAAAAAAAAATTAAGCTGGCTTGACCCCAGTGTTTTCCCCTAGTAAAATCCAAATATTTTCTCCCTGCTTTAAATATCTTCCTCACTCCTGCTATGGAGGAGGTGCTTGACTGAACTGCAGGTAAAGGGACAGTCCTCCAGCCCAGGCCTCATCCCTGCTTCATGGTTGCATCTGCAGAGGGCATGAGACAGAGACAAGAGAGCACAAAGAGACAAAGAACATCCTGAGAAGAAAAATACCCAAGACAATCCTCATTCCCACCTCCATCCACCTTGGCTGTAGCCTCCTCTTCCTCAGACATGCTCCAGCACTGAGGGCTGAGTACCCCTTGGCTGCACACCACGAGGTTCACCAGAAATGGGGAACTGTGAATCCAGATCCAAACTGCTGGATTTTCCCCCTTCTCAGCCAGAAACAGGGCCTGCACCTCTGTGAGCAGGAGATCAGCCCTAGACCCCAAATTCCCTTTTCTCCTGCTCCAATGCAGAGGGGGCTTTGGGGTCCCCCTTGCCACACCCTGGGGTGAGCGTGCAGCATCAGAATCAGAATCTGCTGTGGGTTTGGGCACGTTGAGGCCATCCCACTGCTGCCAGTGGGGATGGGGACAGGCAGCAGAGATCAGTCTCGCCGGTAGCACATGCAGCACCAGCAAATCCTGCCCGCCCGCTGGGCAGCCGCCAGCACAGCTCACACCCAGCACCACCATCCGCTCCCAAATCAGCTGGCAGTGGCCACACCATCAGGTTCAGACCCTGCTGGAAGGCTCCCCGAGGAAGCACTGAAACAGAACTGGGGGCTCCCTGAAATCCCCAGCTCAGTAAATCCCTCCCTGCACCCGGTGGCTGCGAGCAGGTGAAGAACCGGCGGGGCGAGGGCTGGCGAGCTGGGGCAGGAGAGGACCCCAGCTGTCTCTCCAGCTGGTGGAGACAAAATTCTCATCAAAACGAAACAAACCCCTCTTTCTTCCCCAGTCGGTTTCCTTTTGGTGCCTTTGTCAGGACTGCAAAAACCTTAAGCAATTCCCACAGCTTTGAGAGCCCCATCGGGGGCTGATCAGGGAGCACCAGTTCGTAGAGTGGGGGAAAAAGGTTAAAAAAAAATCACACTATGTACAAAATAAGATGGCAGAAACCATGAGGAGTCCCAAGGATGCTGATAGTCTCCAGGATCCCACTGCCACTGGAGTGACCCCTGTCCCCACCACGGAGGGAGAGATGACAAGTCTATTTGACTGCCTCGCTCCCAATCTGCCAAACCTCACTCCCTTCCAGGCCTTTCTATGAAACGTTAATTGTAAGACAAACCTAATTAAGGGCCGAGAGGAGGGGCAAGATGCCAAATCTCTCCTTCCCTCCCTTTGGAAAGGGGGAGCCCCACGAGTGAGAGGACAGGGCGTGGTGGAGATGGAGGCAAGGCCTATTTTACTTGCCTGGCATTTCCAGCATGGATCCCACAGTGGCCTCCAGAACGCCCCTCTCGCTGCATCCCGCTGCTTCCCTGCCTTCCCACCCCCTGCCGGCACAGAAAGCTGACTTAAAAACAAGAAAACCAAAAGAGGTGTGCCTGGTCCCAGCCCAGCAGTACCAATCACGACATCCCTGGTGGGGATGAGGCCAAATTCGGCTGCCCCACAGCCACACTCCTCCCAGCCCACAGGAGGGCTCCTCCAGGAGCTGTGGGTGAGGACAGAGAGGTGTTTGCTCCAGGAGATGAGGTGCTAGTAGGAATGGAGAGCAGATGAGAAGCACTAGAGGGAAAGATTGAGAGATGGGAAAAGAGACACCACCAAGAGGAATGTTGTGCCACAGATCTGGCATATGCTCTGCTACCCAATCCAGGCCAGCCTGACTGCTGGAGAAACCCAAGTCAGCACCATCCTCTCCCCACGATGCCCTACAGGAAGGGAAACAGGCCTCCAGAGGACATGATGGACTGCAGCTCGGCTGACCTGCAGCTCTCTGCTCTCTCCCAGCAGCCACAAAAAGCACAGAAAATCCCACTTCTCCAAATGAGAGAAGGCAAACCACCAGGACAAACCCAGCACACCATAGGACTCTCCAGCTGGTGGGACCAGGCTGTGTTAAAGTGTCCAGCACCACCTCCATTCCATCCGTCTGGGATGATTCCCCTCGCAGCCCTTCCGGGCCAGGGAAGCAGTGCCAGGCCTCGCAGCTAATTGCGCAATTACATTCATTACCCACGTTCAGCAGGATAAACAGCCACCATGCTCCAAACCTCTTCCCCCTCTCTCCTCTACAGCAGCAGCTGCCAGAGGAGCCTCCAGCGGGCGAGAGGAGCCTACCCCAAGCCCACAGATCCATCCAGGACCACGCTGCCGAGGATTCAGGCTCATCCCCCACGCTAGGACGCCGGGTGTGATTTTAAAACCCAACGCGAGTCCTTTTGTACGTGAGCTCTTTTCCGTGCACGCCAGGAGGGTGGAAGGATTTTTATTTCTTTCCTCCACATTTTAACTCAGGAAGGAGAAGGTGGAAGCACCCGCACAAGCCTGTGATTCCAGGAGCACGGGATTGTGGAGGCAGGCAAGGAGAGCCCCGTGGAAGCTGGCAAGAGCACAGAGCCATCAAGCCGTGCGAAGACAGGGCGAGCATCACACAACTGCCTGCCTCGGCCGGGGAGCCCGGCACGGCGGTGGCGGCTCGGGGGCTGCAGCCGCCCCTCCACTGCCGGCGCCCACATGCCAGGCCTGCTCCGAGATGTGCTGGCCATCTGCTCCTGCCAGCCGGGGCTGGGGCCGGGGCTCTGCGCCGTGGCTGGGGACGTGCCAAGCCGTCCCGCCGTCGCCACGCTCCCCAGCTGCGCCCCCCGTCATGACCACACCGCTGTCAGCGCTCCCGGCCTCCAGAACCTGCAGTGGGGATCTTCCCGTGCCTCCAGGTCCTCCCTACATCCCTGGCTCTGCTTGGCCCGTGCAAACCTACTGTGAAACACCACTAGGCAAAAGGGGGCCCAACTATTCCCGTCCTCATGCAGTTTTTAATGCTCTAGAGCAGCCCTACTCTTCCCATCACTTCTAGCACTCCTCTCTGTTTATGGCCAGGTTCAGTGCAGCCCCCCCAAATCCACCACCACAAAAGCCCTGACCACCTCCACAGGGGCCCCACAGCCAGGGCATGTCCCCAGGGCCACTTTGCAGTCAGGGAGCCAGCCAGGGCGAAGACTGAACCTTGTCATAGTTGAGACTTATCAGGTTTGGACAAGCGCCGGGGGCTGCCGCGGGATTCGGGATGTTCTGTAACAGATGTCCTCTGCTCCAAATAGATGCCGTCCCAGGGGCACAGGCCTGAGCCGTCCCTCCCCAGGAGCCCTCCCTGTCAGAGCTGGGGAAACTGCTCCAAGAGTGACCCCCAACTCCCCAGGTTCCCAGACAGCATCATTATCCGAACCGTCCGTGGGCCCTGAGCCGTGGCACCCCAAAGAGATGCCAAGACCTGACCTGGCACCCTTGGCCTTTAATCCATCCCTTTCCAAGTCCTCTCCAAAGTCCTTCCTCTTTGTGAAAGACAAAGAAATGTAAAACATGTGTTTTAACAAATTATTCCTCGATTTCCAGAGTCCAGCGAGTCAGACACTCGCTTAAATCTGCCCGTAACACTTTCCATGGGTGTATTTATAACTGAAGGCATTGCTGCCATCTCACACTCCCTCATTAACCCTCTGCGGCCTTTTTACAAACACAGCTCAAACACAGAGCGCAGAGACGTGTCGCAAAATTCTGCACCTACTCATCCCTGGGAAAACACCCCAAAGCTCGCCATCTGGAAGAGAAATCCCTTCTTTCAATTAAAAAAAAAAAACCAAAAAACCAAACGAACCAAAACTGAACACAACCACGGAACACTGACGCCATGACAGCAGCAGGTTGGATCCCGACCGCTTACCTGACACCCCCAGCATTCCAGAGGCAGACACCCCAGCCCTCCCACCCGGAGAGGCCTCCGGAGCCCGGCTACGCCGCTGCCACCGGGAGGATCGGCCGCTTTCCACCACGAGGAGTGTCAGTCACTTGTGATAATTAACCAGCTCGAGATAATGAGCTCAGTCTGAGAGCGGCGGCTCTTCCTCCGCGCGTTTCGCTCTCACATCCTTGCTATCGGCATTGGCACCGTGGCCAAGGCAGGCACAGTGCTCCTGCACCCAGGAAGACACTCAGTCCAAAGGCAGGACAGGCATTTGGGAACAGAGAGAAGGATTTTTGGTAAATAAAGAGTATTATATAAAGCTCAGCACAGCTTTTTGGGACTCTGCTCTGCATCCTTGCTATCACCAGGTGAGGAGTCACACCACCAGCACAGCAGAGTCCTGCAGGGCGGATGAAAGGACACAAACCTGCACCCCTGTGCTAAAATAATTACTATTAAATGAAAGAGGACAATGGCAGGATGGCAAGAGGCAGGCAAGGCAGGAGGGGAAGAGGCCAGCAGTGAGTTAGGGTTAAAACCATCACACCTCGGGAAAGCACCCGTCGCAGAGCCTGAGCTTCCCAGCTCTGGCAAAAGTCACCAACCCACACACAATCGGGCAATAACCAGGAAAAACGGTGCTATCACTGGACCCTAGGAAAAATTTGTGACATTTTTTTTCCCGCAATCGTCCTTGTCCATCCCAACAGCGAGAGAGATGGGCACAGCAAGAAGCCAACTGCGGCACCGATTTCTTTCGCGGCCAACAGACATCAGAGGAGGGTTTCAGGTTGGAGCCACTTCAAGAGCTCGCAAGCTGCAGTCAAGAGTAAAATCCACATGTGCTGCAAGCCGGAAAGGCATTTCTGGGTGACCATCACCCCGATTTCCCCTCGACGTTCCAAACAAAAATACCGATAAAGCAGAAAATGAGAATTCAATCGTGTTGGAAACGTATGGGAACCAGTAGCCAAATTTCTACAGACAAACAAGCAGCGCACCCAATCCCAACAAATTTTTTGCCTACAAAAACCCACTCTGTGGTGCAGCTCTCTCCTTTCCACTCTCACAGCAGCTAATTCTTCCGCTCTTTCGTAAACATTTGAAAACAAGGTCACGCGCACAAATTCTGCTTTCAATTTGCCTTGTATCCATAGTGATTAAACTCAGACCCACAATACGGGATTTAAAAGAGGAAAAAAAAAAACCAAAAACCCAAAAAAACCCAAAACCCCAACTTTAAAAAGGTCTGGAGCCAGGCTAGACCTCGGCACGCTCGCAAACTCGCCGAAGGCCAGGGATGAGAGCACCAATGATCACTGTTTTCTGCTGTAAAAAAAGGGAATTAAATGGCAGGGCTTCGACAGCCGTGCTATCGCCATAGCAAGGGATCTGGCCCCCCACCTACACCCTCCTCAAGAAACAACCAGCCCAGAGGCAACAAAAATTTAACGGCTCCGAAACTCGGCCAGGCAGTCCGGAAAGGACAGCAAGAGCAGGATGAGCCAGGAAAAAACGAAAGCAGCTGCAGGGGAGGAAAGATTCAGCAGTCTTCTCCCCATTCCCACTGGAATGGTTTTTTCTTTTAAAAAAGAAAAATAATTTTCTCATTGTCTTTCCCCCCCCAACTCCACACTTCCAAAAGGGAAAGGGTCAGGGCTGGGAGATTTAACACCCAAATTTCTTCACCATCACAGACCCGGATTCAGGAAAAGCCTCTGCGTGACAGTCAACACTCTGAATTCAGCAGGGCCTTTCCTGGTTCCTGACGAGTGCCTCAGTTTCCCCACCAACCGGGGGGACAGCAATAGCATTTCCCTTCCTGTGAGGATATTGGGATAATACCCTTGTCCAGGACCAGGTCAGGGAGGATATAACTTTCCTGCTGCAGATGCTCTATAGGAAAATAAAACCAGGGGAAAATGCTTGGCCCCGTCCCTGTGCAGACCTGGGGTTACCGTGGGTCTCCCAGGCTCCCAACAAAACATCCTCAATTGCCAGGGCACAACCTGAGCACAACGAAACACCTCTAAAAAGGGGAGAACCAGGGTGCAACGAGACCGCGGGGCAGAAGCACAACTCGCCGTGCAGCACAGCAAGGGCTGACAGCTCCCGGGACACACAGGGCAGGGGAAGCGGGGAGCAGCGGCGGGACACCAGTCCCCCGCACAAGCTTTTGCAGGGCACCGCGGCTTTGTGGGCGGTGAGAACAGAGCGAGGGGAACTCCCCGAGGGGCGAGCGACACTTACTTCTCATAGTCCAGCTTGCAGTAGAGCTTCTTGTCGCGGTAGAAGCAGGTGGTCTGCAGGGGCTCCTTGCAGGACGCGCACTGGACGCACTGCTCGTGCCACAGGCTGTCGTTTAGGCGCAGCAAGAACCGGTCCAAAATCACTCGCTGGCACCCTTCGCACACCGACTTGGGGGTCGCGGCTCTGCCTGCGGGGAAGGAGCCGGGGGCTGGGATGAGCGGAGGGAAAGGCGGCCAGGAACACGGGCCGGGCGAGGGACGGACGGACGGACGGACGGACGGAGGGTCCCGCGGTTCTCGCTTCCCCCGCACAGGCTCGTGGGTCGCGGGGGGACGGGGGTATGCGGGGAGCTGCTGTGGAATCCAGGAGGGACCTGTGCCTTAGGGTAGCTCCGGGGGGGGCACATCGCCCGAAATTTCGTTCCTCTCGGAAAGGCGGCGGCGGAGCCGCGGCTCAGAGAGAGGGCGACCGTTTGAAACCGATATTAAAACGAAGATAAAAAGAAAAAGCGAATTATTTATTGCTCGATACGAAGGAGAGCCCTTCGTTACAAGGGGGGGTTAGGGGGACACGCAATTTAATGCAGCCGCGGAAAGAAGCGGCAGCAGCGAAGGCGGGCGCCGGGGGCACACCCCGGG